>JBBPNN010001104.1:0-12028 GCA_038090935.1 Hortiboletus campestris
AAGCAAAAGGTGCAAAACTGTTGCAATGGTATTGATGTTTTGAAATGGATGTATCTTTGCAGTATGTAAGCGAAATCACATGACCCTGGGGACAAAGTTGTAGCTAAGGGTTTATACTTTATTTGTTCCCACCAAAGCAAAGTGAAATTCCCACAAGTGATTGCGGGGCGCTTCGCGCCCTGGTTTGGAGTTAGGCATTGCAATGGTTTTGCACCTCACTGTATGATATAATGATTCTCAAATGTAGAGTCAAATAAGTGTCCCAATGACATGTCATTTTGAAATGATTGCCATTCCATCAGGTCTTATCCAAATCTCTTGACCTTTGCATCCATAGCAAGCCAAGGGTAGGTACTTCATTTGATATACTCATATGTTAGGGCCTGGATTAGAAGATGTTGGGAAATATCAACTTTAGTGGAAAAAATGCAAACATTGGGACACTTTTTTGAGCCACTGTATGCCTGAGCTTCACTCACACCAGACAGCCAAATTGGGTACATTGGGGGCTGAAGACAGCATGTATGAGTCACCCTCCCACACTGACTCCTCCTCCCATTTATCTTTCCCTTATACTTCCCTGGATCAAAAGCACAAAAGAGTCAACAATCCTGACAAGCTCTTTAACTTGGACCTCTTTGACTCAGACGATGAGGCAATGCCACCCTTTGTGCATGGAAAAGGTGCACCTTTATTACCCCATTTATTGTCTCACTGACCAATGTAACATATTGCAGGGAAACACATAGCAATGTTGACTAGCACTGACAAGGATGGTAATGTACATGGTGCACAGGGACATGGGGTGTTGGTCAGTGCTCTAACATTCTGTAGGGTTGACATCCTCAATACCTGATGAATAAGTGAATATCCAAGTCATGGATATTCATGAGCCTTAAAAGGTTCATCAAGAGCAACAAGGTCGTGACACCAACCATTTCTTTGGCAAGCCATCCATCTGTGATAGCGATGGCAAAAAGTATCATACCTGTAGATGCTGCTTGTATGTTTTCAAAATTTCTACCACATATCATACTCATTCATGCTGATATTTGTAGCAAATCACTCATTGCTGAGATATTAATGCTGCACCATCATTTGCAATCCTGCCATTGGGTATGTATGTACAATATTATGGTTTGTTCATTGTGTACTAACATTCAACAAAATGCCAAGTATTTAAAATGGGCAGAGGAAAACGACTTTGCATTTACATATGCTTCCAAAGGACCTAAGAACACAGAAAGACAAGATGCAAGGTACCTGGCAAAGTCAACTTGACAGCCATCTCCAGCTGACTCCACCGAAGTACAGTGATGAGCACTTCTTCACTATGGCCATTGAATGGGTGATAAATACAGATCAGGTAAGTTGAAGTAGACTTTACAAATCTTGAGCTAATCCATAGCCAGCCAATAGTGGCTCTCAAACATCCCTCATTCAAGAAAATGATTGATATTGTTGCTCTAGCAACCAACAGCATTAAAACTCCAAGCCACAAGTATATCTGAATCCTCATCATTGATGCATTCAAGGAGCACATGGTCCAACTACAGTCACAACTATGTATTAGTAAGTCTGAATTCTGTGCATTGAGTGTATAATCATTGATGTATTTTACTTGTTTGTAGAGTGATGCCATCAAAGGCATAATAAACTTAACATGCAATGCATGGAAAGCCTCAAACACAGATGCATACTTTGCAGTCACTGGGTTGTGGATGCAGGAAACATCACTGGGCATGTGGGAGCTGAAAACTGTGCTTCTCAGCTTTACACAGATGAACAGCATGCATAATGGACTTTGATTGGGGCAAGCCCTTTACAAGGTTGTTCAGTGCCTTGGTATCTCACATAAGATAAGATTGTGCATCTCAATATGCTAACTACTAAGTTAATCCAACACCACAGATTGGCCATCTTACTTGCAATAATGTGAGTAATATGGACATGATGGTGAGTGAGTTCGTGACACAAATTGAGTAGGCAACAGGCAAAAAGTGGAATGCAGAAAAAAAACAAGTTTAGTAGGTGTTAATGTTGTGTATCATTCTGTTCAAGCTTTGCTAACATGTATATGAAGTTGCCTTGCACACATCATCAATTTAGCAATGCAAGTGCTACTGCATGCTCACAGTCAATCAAAGGAATATGACCCAAAGAACCCTGAGGCAGAGTTAATTGCAGAGCACAGTAGCCAGTGTGACAAAATAGGTGTGATACAATCAATTTGTGTCAAGGTACATGATGTTCAACCTCTCTGAGAACACTCTGAGAACATCACCTAGGAGCACTCATCTGCCAAATGCAAGCAATCATTTCAGACCATTCAACAATGAGACATCCTGAACCATCTGCCATGACAGCACCAAGTCCAACTGATTCTCAACATGCTGGTCAGATGGTCATCAACATACATGATGCTCGACCATGCCAAGAAACTCAAAGATGACATTGATACTTTCATGCATGAAAAATGGCCAGTGCTGAGAAGGACTGTGTAAAGCATCAGAAGCTTGAGGATCTTCAACTGACAGATGAAGAGTGTTAAGCATGGTGATTGCTCACTGTGCAGAGTGACTGACACTTGTTGTCAGTAACGCTTGGTACCTATGTTGAGTGACTGACACATGTGTCAGTCACACACATTGGTATGTTGTCTCTGTCAGCCACATTGTGGCATCTTTGTTGCTATGTGTAGTTATTATTTACTCGTTCATATATCCTGCAAGTCCAATGTTTTCTTCAGTTTCTAACATCGGACTCCAGGTATGCTATATGCTATTTAGCATTGCAATTTAGTTTCTGACATCGGACTCCAGCTGCCTGAGTCAGCTTCTTAATACACAACATACTTGTGCCTGTCAGCCACATTGTGGCATCTTTGTCATTATGTATAGTTATTATTTACTTGTCCATACAGCCTGCAAGTCCAATGAGTCAGTTCTCCTTAGTTTCTGACATTGGACTCCAGCTGCACAGTTCAGCTGTCTAACAGTTGGAAGAGCCATTTAGAGAAGATCTGAAAAAAGGTTGTCAACTAAGACTGTTTCAGCAAGATAAGAAATAAGGGAAAAAGAGGGATGTGGAACTGATCCAAGTAACCCTGGTGTGATGGATAGAAGACAATTATGTCTTTTTCCTGATTCATATAGCAATCTCCAATTAGAGCATTACTCTTTCTTTCTGTCCTTATACACCTTGTCCCTTTGTGTGGGATCTTGATGATTTGTAAGCATCAGCAAGAAGGTATGTAATTCAATAGTATCAAAATACAGCTCCACAAAATAGTGTGGGTTACCCATATTTTTGTTGGTAAATATACATACCATCATACATAAGCAAATATTCACATGTTCCAATAAGATATCAGCAAATATAAAAAGCCTTATCTAAGTGCTCTTGTGATGGGTTGGCAGACTGTCACACCATTTGTGTCACTGCATATGCAATGTCTGTGTGAGTGCCAAGCATAAGGTACAACAACAAGCCAATGACTGTCTGGAATCATGTCTGAAGTTCCAGGTTAACAGGGGCTGTGTTCTTCTCAGGTGGATAACCTTGAGAAAGGGGTGTATGAGTGGGTCATGCATTGATCATTCCACATCACTCAAGTACTTTCTTGAGGTATTTGCACTGGTTAATATGTAACTGGCGACCGTCTCAATGAATGTTCATTTGGAGGAATTCTTTGGTCTCTCCAAGATCATGGCATTCCCACCTTTTCATGAAGGCAGCCTTGACTTTCTCGACTAAGGCTTTTAAGGGGCCACAAAAGAGGGCATCATCAACATGGATGATTGCGACAATGATAAGGTTCTCTTCTTTGTAAATGAAGAGGTCAGCATCTGTTTTGAGACACTCAAAGCCTAGTTCCTTCATGGACTCATTGAGCTCATTCCACCAAGCAAGACCTGCTTGTTTAAGCCTATATAGAGTGCGGAGGAGTCAAAGGACTTTGTTCTTCTGATGAGGAGGTGCAAAGCCTTCTGGAAATTCCATATAGATTTCCTCATCTAATTTGCCATACAGATAGGCAGATTACATATTGAGACCAGAGATATATATGCCAGTTCTCTAAGGCAGCAAGGGTGAGCATACATCACACTGTCTCAAAATGCACTACAGGGCTGAAGATCTGATCAAAATCAAGACCTTCAATCTGCGAGAAACCTTTTACAACTAATCAGGCACATTTATGGCTGTCAGATTTTTCATCAAAAACCCATTGATTCTTAACAACCTTTCAGCCAGTGGGGTGGTATGTGACCTCAAAGACTTTGCATTGTTTCAGCATGTTTAATCCTATTTTGCATGCTTTGAACCATTGATTTTGCTCTGATTCAGGTAGGTGGAGTAGGTCATGGTAAGACCATTCACAATAATTTGGTGTTTTAGGCTCTTCACTGAGGGGAATCACCTTTGCTCATAGGTAAGAAACCAGCACTTCTCCCCCTTCCTGGATTATGCATTCAACATCATCTTTTGAAGGAGTGGGGGATGAAGGCATTGCACTGGGAACTGGTGGTGTAACCAGTGCAGAAGAGGCAGATTGACTGGTAAGGTCTTTCCAATGTGATTTGCATTCAATTTCTTGGATCTATTGTACTGGGTCATGGTGTTCTCCATAGATGTTGCCAGACCATCTAGATGGTTGCCTGATTTGCTCTGAGCATTGCAGCAAGGCAGGAGGAGCATCTAGGTGGGGTATCCTTCAAGGAGGGGTGCGAGGAGGGGATGGAGTGCATTTGTGGTCAAAAGGATTCTGGTTTGAGGGGCCAAGGCACTTCCTCAATGGTTCTGGTAGATTGTCATTGCTCTCAATATCTGAAGATGGGGGCGTGGGTTGATGGGGTTGTAAATGCCATTGTTCCTCAGGATGATCATGGGGTAAATGCTGACCACTAACAGGCTTGTGTGGTCATGCTCCTGGACATCTGGGGATAAATTCTCATCAAAAATCGCATGAGCATAAGTGTGCAGCAAATTATTGGGATGCATGAACATGTAGTTGTGTTTGTTCCCAGGCACTATGCCCAGATAAATCATGAGCTGCAATTTAGATTGTAGTTTGCCACCATGCATGTCCACAGGCAGGTGAACATAAGCAGCACATCCAAAGACACGCAGATAAGAGATGGTTGGAAAAACTTTGGATAGAAGTTCATGAGGTGTCCTCCAGTTTAAACCTCATTTGGGAGTGTGATTGTACACATGTACCACATGCTGGACAGCAAACTCCCAGTAGGAAGGTGGAAGGCACATGTGTAAATGCATTGCCTGTGCTTTGTCCATTAAAGTGTGAATAAATTGCTCAGCACAGCCATTTTGCTGTGGAGTATGTGGTGCAGATTCATAGACATAAATGCCATGATCACACATCAATTGCCCAAAGGCTTTCAATTTGTATTCTCCCCCTGCATTGGACATCCAGGCTTTGATAGAGGCAGAGTACTAATTCTGGATGTACTTCATAAATTCTTTAGTGGCACCAAGCACCTGGTCCTTGGTGCAGAGGGGTTTAATCCATCTTTTGGACGTATAATCATCATAGAAGACAATGTCATCATGTACCTTGATTTATGGTATGTATGACTCAACCTCAAAAGATTTGAGATCCAAGTGTACAAGATCAAAGGGGGCCTTCACTTGCACTGTGTTAGGGGCAAATGTGTGATTGGGCTGTTTCCCTAGCTGACAGCCAGGGCAAACTGGTTCCTAAGATGGAATTTGAATGTCTGAAAAATCCTTTAAGAGATGGCTAAGATGGCGATGAATGAGTTTGTAATCAACAGTGATCATTGTAGTATTCACACTGGAGATGTCTTGAACAATTGGAGCACAAACCCAGTACACGGTGATGTCTTCATGGGTGTGAAAAGAAATAACCTCATGCTTTGTGCAATCATCATAGATGTGCATGTAGCCCTCAGAGTTCTGGGCATAGAGACAATTGTTTTTGAGGAGTGTCCTAAGGGAGATGAGGTTGATGATACAGTCTGGCATATAAATTGTTGGCAAAAGTTGCACAACATTGTCCTTGTGGCAGATAAGGACTGTACCTTTCCCTAGTACTGGGGCAGTACCATTGGCAGTATTTGTATAGCACAGTTTAGCAAATGCTTGATACTCAACAAAGTGGTCAACATCATTGGTAAAATGGGACAAGGCCCCAGAGCCAAAAAGCCACATTCTACAGTCTTCCTTGCTCTTTCGCATGTTCTTTTTGACATCGTGATTTTCACAGCAATCGCACATAGTAAAAGCATGCATAGATAATGGAATGTCCATTGCATCACTATCTACTACAGACGATAGAATAAAATCTACATACTGTGGCAAGTAAGGGTATCGCTCATCAGTGTCTGAGAGATGTGAGTTGGACGAGAAAATGTACATTCCATCTTTGTCTTTCCTGCCATTGAGGTCAAAGTAATCCTCATAGTGCATTTTGATCTCAATGTCCTCTGCAGGGTAGCCAAAGTGGATGAAGATGGTGTCTTCATCATCTATTGGCATGATGGAGGCTTCCTCTTAGTAGAGGGGCATGTCTTCATCAAAGGTGGTGATAAATGAGAGCGAGAGGCAGTGGACCACAGTGTTATGGTCATGCTCCTCATAAGCAGGCAAGTGGGAGGAGACAATAGGTGTGCCAAAGTTGTAGTTGCCAAGGTTGATGATAGATCCAGATGTCAGACTGTTTCAATGGTGGTTCATGTTGAGTAGCTGGGCCATGACATTCATGTACTGTGGCAACTTTACAAGCACAATCATAGACTGCAGGGAGGTGGGTACTTCATGCTTGAAGTCCCAAAGGCAGTCAAAAAGAAGGCGGAGCTTGGAGAAAGCTGCCTAAGGGTGGTTGTTCTCAGGAAGGTTGTCCTGGTTCTTATAGACACCCTCTGTCATTCTCTGGATGGGGAAGGACCAGGTTTGGTGATAACATACCCTGGGTATGCAGGTAGGCACACATGAGGGGCGCCCAGTGGAGGTACATAGTTAGGGCCAGACAAGGTGGGAACCTTAGAGGTGAGGCAACTGGATTGGTTGGACATGGTTAAGATCTAGGGATAGATGTGTCAGTGTTTTACTCAATGTTCAAATAAAGAGAAAGGTGATGAGAAGTCACACTTCGACACTCCAGAGCCTTGAATCAGAGAAACATAGTCTCCCCCTATATCCATGTTTCAGTCACATACTGTATGTTCTGGCGTAAAAGCACACTGAAACATGACATATCACGTCAAAGAGCATAAAGACACATCTGAGGGTGAGAGCAGGTGAAACTGAGTGATGGTGGCAAGTAAACTCATGCAGCATGATCATCAAAGCTCATAACCTGTTGGAAGCATGCATTGATGCAGCCATGTGGCTTACTGAGGAAGGTAGTGGTATGGAATCAAGAATTATTGGAACTCAGATGTGCTGAGTCCGAACTTATATATGCTACATGAAGTGCATGTGAACTAACTACTATAAATGAACTACTACCATATCTACACAAGTTCATTCAACATTCCAATCCTTGTCTTGTCTGGATATTTGGATTTGCTTGTGATCATCCTTGACAGAAGAGATAGTCATGTCAAAACCAAGAATGATCCCATTAGCAAATGTGATTCCAAGAAGGATCCACAGGAACTCTTCAGGGTATTAGTGAATATTAAGGGAATGGGTGGAGATGGAGCCCCTCCTGTCAAAGCTTCGGGGTATCAGTGAATATCAAGGAGATGGGTGGAGATGGTGCCCCCCTTGTCAAAGAGAGTGAAGATGACCTCCAAGCCTAAGAGTTGAATGCCAGGTGCCACATAACATCCATCCTGAGCTTCAAGTAGGAAAGCCACTTTTCCTGCAAGTTCCATGTGGGAATCTTTCCTGTTCTCTTTACTAGCTTTCTTCTTCACTTCGCCCATCACATAAATGTCAGTTCCCATGTCAAACTTCTCATCTCCTTCATTGCGCTGCATGATGGTTTCCTCTTCACAGAGAATGAGATCAGGCTTTCAAATGGTGCCAGTCACCCCTTCCACTGGGTTGTTTGCCACCTTGCCAGACCTTCATCTAATGTGATATTGGTTACAAAAATGCAGACAACTATCTCTTACCTCATGCATATGCCAGTGTGAGAGTTTGGAATGTGCCAAATTATACTATTGAAAAATTTGGCAGTTTTCTCCTCCAAGCACTCTTCCAAATCCACAATATTGGGGTACAATGCCCAAGAATTGTTTTTCCACTGGTGAAACTTTTCCATGACACCAAGAACATACTTCATGTCTGCAGTTGTACTTTCATCAGTGGTAATCAACCAGGGGAACAATCTTTCATCAGGAAAGAGCTTCCATAGAAAGTCCCTTGTTTGATTCAAGTTGAGTCTCCAATGAACACAGGCTGTGTCTTCTGTGATTTTAGAGTCCATGGATTCCTGATTTGTGTCCACCTTGTGGTGGAACTGGGATGGGGTAGCTAGCTGTGAATTCCTCAATCAGCAATCCTGAGTGAGCACTGGCAATTACGTACATAGTGTGAGTGGCATGTTGTGCTTAGTAATAGTGGCAGAAAATAATTTTGTGATGTGACTATACTGGGTTCACCCATCCAAGTATCATTTCACACAAGGACAGTTTGAAGTTTGATGAGTGGTGGTGGGACTTTGGTGGTGGTGATATAAGTTGAACAGTTGAAAAGACATAGCTCAGCCTTATCATTGATTGTGTTGGTTTGTTGAGTATGCACAAGGCGATCTAATCACTATGTAGGCATTAGGGCATAGAAAAATTCCTTCAGCCAATATGTATTCAGCCAAAAATCAGTAGCATGTTCATAGCTGTTCTGTCTCATTAAATGGGCATGCACTTCCTTGCTGAAGTTGGGGATCAAATGAGCACCAGATTATATGTGTGATATGGAGACAATGTTTCCAATCCATATCCCATTTGATCTTGTCACCCATCTAAGTGAATACATACCTGTTTCCAAGTGTATGTTGCCTGAATCACCTTGCTGAGAAATGATGTTAAACTGCTGGACACAAGCAGCAAGATATTGTGAGTCGGCATTTATTGGACAGAAGAGGAGTCTAAGCTGAGCAATGAAATGGCCTAGTTCAGTGTGTTAATGCCATATGGTTGAAGACAGAAGAACATACCTTCAATACCTCACTGTGGCCAGTTGCTGTCAGAGTCAGGACTCATGACGACAGCATCATGGAGTCAATGAGGGCAATCAGAAGAGGGTGAATATGCTTGTAATGTTTAGGGGGCATCTACTCTCTCCTTGTCATGATAGAGTAATTGTTGCATGCATAGCTTGTACCAGATTTGAAGACAATCAAATGAAAGTGGGCAATGGAGATCCTGAGTCCTAGCTCCTGAAACAGGATGAGTCACAGAATCTTGCATACATTGTAAAAACTCCCAAATTGCAGCACAAAGGTCCAGGATTCTGAAAAGATCAGCTGCTTCATCAATGCTGATATGAAGAGAGGGCTTATTTGCAACATGAAAAGCAGTGCTGGTGCTGGAGAATGTGGAAGGTGGTTTCAGGGCATTAGGGATTAAACTGCATGACAGGGCATCAGCAATGATAAAGTAATTGACAGGCTGACGAGATACATTCATGTTCTCAGTGTGAGAAGGGCCCTCAGCATCAGGACCAGTATTGTAATCATCCTCCTGGTCAAATTCAAGTTTGTTCATCTCAGAGATGAGGGTTTGCTTGTGTTGAGCTTTGAAATATGTGGCAATATCAAAACAAAAACACTTGTCCGAGCAATCAAGGAAGCACACAATTTGGTCATAGTAGTTCTGGTTGTTACTCAGTTGAGTGGCGACCTTGATCTCCTGGACATGGACATGTTCAGTAGCATCAGCAGACCACTGCATGACAGGACCAGAATGCCGGATGTTTGACACCATGCTCTGAAGTAATTCCAGCTTGGGTATCTTCCAAGAGTCTCTTCAGCTGTTAGCTTGGACAATGGCATGTTTGTTCTTGTGAAATAGTTTGAGTGCTCTCATCAGCTTGCTGAGTGACTGGTCAGAGAAAATGGACACCTGCATGTGGTAACAGAACTTAACCAGCACATGAACTGCAAGGAGAAATCTACAGAGGACCACGCCAGCAATAATGCCAATATAGCACTGAATTGAATGGTGGTCATGCCCAGTAACTTGCCTTAACCTCGAAATACTGTCCTCAAAACCATGATACCCCACTGCAGGTTGCAAGAGTTGAAAAGTGAAGATTAATTTCTGCAGAGGTGACAACCTTCACACACCACTTGATGTCATGGTCCCAGGAAAACCAGTGAAAGTGATGGAGAGGTTATTGGGATAACCCAATTACACAGGGGCAAGAAGGATAATGAAATAGTGGGAGATATGCACTGATAGGTTTATGGTTGGTAACAAAGTCTTCAAAGTATCAGAACAATAAATGGAACAGTTAATGTTCTGAGGAGTTCTGAGTGAGGGAAGAGAGCAAAGGACAATAGATAAAATTGTTATTGAGACAGGCTTAAGGCCATGTCTTATATAGTGATCAGTGATGAAACACTGATGTAAGTGATACATATATGTTTTAGGTATGAAACATGTAAGAGATGTAAGGGATAAAACACTTATCAGGGATGAAACATGTAAGAGAACGTGAAACATATAGTGAAACGTATATCACATCTTATGACACAATGGATGACTTCCCGCAGCCTCCAGAATAAAAGATTATAATATTTTTGATTAAATTTTGATCCATTAGGAAGGTGTGCCGCGATGCCAAGCATTTTATGAAGGGTATTTCCCATGCATTATCCTCAACTGGCCTCGAATAAACCTTAATCTGTAGAGGGGGTAGGACCCCCTCGAATAGATTATTTCAACCAGAATAAAGCTCGAGTTGCCTTTTCTGGCCACTAACGCTGGCGGTTTTGATTACATCAGCTACCCCGCGATTGCGGTGTTGATCACTGTTGCCACTGGACACTGGGACATCCAATGTTTCCTACCAGCCCGGATTCATACCTACATCTATTCTCTACACTCCCCGGCACACTTACTCCCGAAACATTTTACATTCAAGTGGAATGGAGCGCCGTGAGTGACCATGTGTATCATGGTTGTGAACAAGATCCTGGTGGTGTCGAAAATCTCGTCACTCCCCCTCATCCACTCGAGAATTGCATGGTCAGTTCCCCTTCTCAGCACTCCCTTTGTCTTTTTTTTATCAGCTTACGGAGTTTAATGCAAGGCAACCCTTGCTTCCAAGTCAATGTCAACAATCAGAAAATGGAGCACACAGGCTCCTGCCGGATCCTGGGCCATCAAATGGTATAAAGGGCAACAGGTGCAACACAGGGTAAGTGCATTCTCGAGCTTCATACTTTTTATTGACTTTAAACTACATCTCTACAGCACCATGTCGAACATGCCTGTGCCAGCGCCCACCGGTCACCAATCTCCTGCACCACCATTCTCTGATGGTGTCAACCCGGCACTTCGGTATGACGACGCGGGTAACTCATACATCCAGGGCACAAATGGTGATTGGATTCCCCATGATGGCCATGCCAAGGTAGTATTTCGTCTATCATATGTATGATCTAAACTGATGCGGATATGTACCTTGCCAGGCGCTACCTCTCAAGGTGATATACCGTGATACAGTTGTTGGGATAAGGGCAAATATTTGCTGTAAAGTAATCTCCCGCATCGTCGAGTTCAAATAATGCAAGACTAGGCCAAGAGCTCCGGCAGCGTCCAAAGATTGTCGTTCAGGTTGTGGATCCCCGAGTGCATTTGTGTCATTGCGTGGAATTGGAGTTTCATTCCAGCGTGTGGCAAAACTGGAATTAAGGATGTACATGAAGGTTTGTACATCAAATCCCATGGTTGTAATAAATGCACGGTCATTCTTGCTGTCATACAACACTTGCCATGGTGTGGTGAGATGGGGATTGGGTAGGAGTTGAGAACGGGTCAAGTAGAGTCGATTTTCGTGGCGGTCTTCAATACGGGTCTGGCGGCCAATT
>JBBPNN010001105.1:0-12026 GCA_038090935.1 Hortiboletus campestris
TAGACTGTTGTGAACATTCCCAATGGACATATACAGTGGATAGTACTCATTGTTGCCCATTGCAACTGAAATGGTTGTTTTATCACTGCCCAGAATGATAGGGACAAATGTTGCCCCAACTGTGCTCTCATCCTCGGATATAATATTCTATCAGCATGACTTATCAGTATGATAATGATCAGTGTTGTTATGAAAAGACAAACCGCTTGATTCCAAGCCCAGTCACCAGACATGAAGTCCTTGTATTGCTGAGTTTGATTGTCAGTTGTATACTCTTGAAACAGGCGAAAATCAACCTCACCGGCAAAACTGGGATTGCCAAGTATTTTATGCACCACGAGGTGAGGGTCTCGAAACCAGATGTCATACTCTTGTGACATCCAAGGTGGGGGGTTGATTTCCGGGATCTCGCCAGTATAGCAAACCGAAAGGCATTGCCATCGGACATCCCCAACAGTTGTTGAGTCAATTGTATTGAGCATGTGGCAGTGATCAGTGAAGGGGGGACTTGCTCCATGTGAATAGAGAGAGCTAGCCCAGAGATCCAAAAGGGCGTTGACTTTGGAGGCAGACATTTGGCATTTTGTAAAAAAAAATTGGGCAGTCTCAAACTGAAGCTGACTATGGTAAGGAAACCAGTTGGTTGGGTCATTATCCTTCATTGGAGATGGGGTTCCAGGCAGGAGAAAACCTCTGTCTTCATTGCATGGTTGACCTACATCCCACAGCTTCAGTTGTGTCAAAAGTGGTATAAAGGTGGTATAAACTGGTGAGTTTAGGATGGTAGTATCGGTAGTACTTATTTCCTGGACCAAAGTATTGTAGATTGTCATCATTGAAACCATCATTGGTCTCAGGAGGAGCTGGAAGATTGCCAGAAGGATGTGGACTATGTGGAGATGGGCTGATTGGACGACTCAGAGGAGCAGAACAGAATGGAGATGGCATAAAAGAATCTGAACATTGTGAGCAGGGGGTTTGTGGAGGCTGTGGGTGGGATGAATCTGGATGAGCAGAGCACAGATGGATTGTACGACCGCCTAGAGTCTTGAAAAAGTGTTTGCAGACAGGCCAACCACAAGGGAACTGGTGTGGTCGGTGGGTTGGGTTTAGGGAGGCAGTCAGCATGCCATTGGAAGGGAGTAAAATTGAGACTTAGGTGGTCCTGTTGGTGTACAGTAAGTCAGGATAAATTGTATGGTGCAAGCAGTGACCTACAAATTGCACCAGGGGCAATGCAAGGAAATTTTCATCCATTGAGCGCTACCATCATCTTCTGTCTTCAACCCTTCTGGCCATGGATTCAGCACCTGCCACAACCCATTGTACATGACCTGGAAATTCTGATAAGCATCCTGCTGACATCCTCTTTGAATCAGGTCTGGTCCAGAAAAGACGTACCAGGGAAGAAAAGGCAGCCAATGACAAACACACCATGGAAGCAAAGGCTGCACAACAGAAGGCTGCACAGCAAGGAGTTGAACACCTTGCATTGGTGGAGATGGAGGCAGAGGCCAAAGCAAGCGAGGTGAAGATGAAGAAAGCCAAGCCTCCACCTTGTTCTCATGCTCAGGTACTTGCATCCAAGAGTAAGGGACCAGCTGGTGGTGGGAGTGAGGGCGATGGCTCTTACAGAGCGGATTCAGTGAGCAACACGCTACTTTCTCAAGGCAGCTTACCTTGAACTTAGAAAACCAGATTGTGTCCAGTGCCACTACAACAGCCTCTGCCCCAAAGTTGCTGAAAGAGGCAATCAAGGTGTGTAAAGATAAGCTAGAATACATGCACCCGACTCATGTCTTTGATGTGTATCATTATTTAGGTGTGGATGCTGAGTAAGTGCATTTACTCTGCTCTCATTCCCAATGTTGGTACTCACCGAGTCGGTTCTATTCTTTCTCAACCTCACTGTCGAACACAGATCAAAGAAGTTATCATTTGACAGTTATGTCAAGGACTGGATAGTCAATGTAGCCAAGGAGAAAACATCCAACGGGGTGACCACAGGTGGTGTTGGTGTGCCATTGACTGACAACGATACTTCCAGTTCGCCTGTTATTACCCATAATCTATGCCGCAGTCAGAAGTCTTCCATCCTCGCCCCCTTCCTCCCACTTTCTGAGGATCAAGTGGAGGAAATTTTTGGAGATGAGGTTGCCAAGACAGATGAGAAATTGTCATTCTTCAAGCATGCCAAAAGTCTACACACCATGGTGGGTCAGGTCATCTAGGAACATTGTTGTACTATACTAACTTCCACTATGCTAGATCATAGTACCAGTTGAAGTAGTAGACACTATAGCCAGTGAAGGTGAATCCCCATGGGCTGTTCAGCTTGAATCTATCGAGGCCAAGCCAGCCATCCAGTTCCCGGACAACATGGAAGATATTGAAGGTGGTTCCCCCATTCAACTCGAAGCCATCAAGTCCAACCCCATCATCAAGTTCTCTGCTCTCAAGCGTCAGGTGGAGGTGGAGGTTGTCCCCAACAGTGAGCCAAGTAGTCCAGGAGGCATGGATGACAGTGTATTAGTAGCTATGGCCCCTCCACTTGTTATCCCTTTGGCTCCCAAACGCAAGCTTGCCCCACTTCCTTCTGTGTCTGAGAGTGAACCAAGTTCACCCCTTGGTGACAAAGAGCATAAGCATTGAACTACGTTGATGGTAAGTTATCACAACTTCTACTGCACTTTACTGACTTCTAGTACTATCAAACTTCTGTAGACGTCTGTAGGTGTTAGGCCTCGAACAAAGGACTCCTGCCCACCTCCACGCAAGAAGGTGAAATCCGAAGAGCCTGTCTCAGTCACATCATCCCTCCCCAACCCCACAAGTTGTGCAGGGGAATCTCAAGGCCATCACTGTGGTCTGGATGGTTACCTCATTGACGTCATGAAGAAGCAATACAATAATAAGGACCTCCTAGTCCCAACTGATCACTGATGGTCCAGAACCTTCATCTCCACAGTGACCCTGTGGTGTAGTGTACAACCCAATGTGTGGAACGTGCCTGACAAACAGCTGGCCAGTGCCTTGCAACAAATTTTTGAAGTTATATACCCCAACGTCAAATACCATGTGACTCACACAGGCTTGGTTTTCTCAGTGGTAAGCATTTAGCCTTTAAAAAAGACCCCAGCTCGCTGACTCTTGTAGATCCATCAACAGCTTAGTGAGTGGCATAGCAGCTTTGGCTCCACTGCTCTCACCATGATGATTGATTTTCTTTCAAAGATTGAGAATGATACACAGATACCAAGCGCTAACGTGGTGAAACAGTTGCTGGCTGACTACTGATTCTTACAAGAAGAGCCTGACAAGTTGGAGCCCAAAGGTCTATATCACTCTTCTTTTGTTATCGAGCTGATTGCCTTGACTCATTTGACCGACATTGCATGGTTTGTCAACATACCTGGATGGGATACGAAAGCTATGGCCACTGGTAAGAATGGTGGAGGTGTCATTGCTTTAGCAACAGCTGTGGTATGGTTCACAGTATTTTGTTTTTCCTATTCTGACTTCAACTAGCTGGAGCATGCGGTCTCCTTCATTGCAGAGGAAACAATTAGTGCTGAACAGGTGTTGCAGAAAATGGTGGCCAGTGTGGACAAGAAAATGAAGATCAAGTTACCAAAGGTTCTTAACAAGCAGACTGGTCAGGAGACGTTGGAACCTTTTCAGTTCTCATCTACCAACTGGAATTCCGACATGGAGGCATATAAGGAATCTATTCATAAACGAGGACAAAATTTAGCAAAAGAGATCTTTGCAGTGGCACATGCTCACAAGCATGCGAGGAACAGCAATGGTACCAGTGCTGGTGAGGGGAACTCCGGTGCGACTGATGCACAAAATCCCTGTGTGATTCTTTGTAAGGTTCTGTTCTAGCTTGTTAATTATACTAACCAGCTGCTTTTAGGACTGGCTTTGATTCTTGTGCTCATTTGTGCTTCCTGTCACGCTCATCGTCTTGTCCCGACGTCCATCTTATCCTGGCGTTCATCTCATTCCTGTGTTCATGTTGTCCCAGCACTCATATTGTCCCCGTATTTGTTGTATTCCCACGCTCATTATCTCACAGTTGTGTTTGTTTTGCTGCTTTGCCGTCTGGTTTGTTTGATCTTGATTCTGTTGCCATCTGCATATGCAGTACGTGTTACACTAAGCGTAGAACCTAGCTTTATCGGCGAGAGTCACGTGACAAACAACAGATAAGTCGGAGAGGTTGAGCTTGTGGTCCTACATTACCCACACAGCAAGGCGAAGAGTCTATGATGCTTTGTAGGCATAAAGACTATGAGAAGGGGGTCTCCTCAAGTAGTTCGCAAACTGCCAGCGGATTGGGCTAGATACTACACTTGTATTGTGTAGAACTAACTGAGGAAAAGTACAAGTACACTGGTCGTTTATATACTATGAGTGGACCCTGAATAAGGAGTCCTAAAGGGGAAACAGAACAGCGGAATGCTGTTCTAGAAGGGGATACGTCCATGAAAAGAATCGGGAAGAAACGGAACTGTGGAAAGGAACAAAGAAGACATACTGCGGACTGCAGAAAGGATCAAAGAAGGGAAACAAAAGGATCAGGAGTTCCAGTTGGAAAAGAAGAGCAGAAGAAGAACAGAACTCTGTCTACGGATCAAAAGAATCAGAAGGAAGATTGAAGAAACGGAGAAAATCAGAAGAAGAGTCCTTGGGTTCCCATGGAGTTACCCACAAGTTGAATTCCTATTCGTCAGCCTCAGATATCCAGGGGATTTCTGTAACATTACCCCCATTGTATGCCTGAGACACCATCTCAGAACCCAATACTTCCATTGTTGCTGTCGGTTTCGTCGGGGTCCCTGCCATTGGCTCTGGAGAGGTAGACCAGACAGGTGGATTGGATATGTCTGGGAGCGTTGGCCCTGCAGTAGGGGCACTGGTAGGTGGGGCAGTTGGGAGAGGTGGCTGGGGCTGCCACATACGAAGCAGCAGACAGCTGCGTGATTGCGATGTCTAGGGAGCGTAGTTCCTCAGACAACTGTGGGGGAAGTCTGGGGCATGGATTGGAATATGGATTCGAGGGTGCCAACCAACCGAGAGAAGTCGAGGTCAGGAGCAGGTGTGGGTTGGCGTCAGTGAAGTGGGGATGGCACAGGGAGAGGGTCCGGCAATGAAGGGGGTTGGCTCTCTTCCAAGGTCGCTGCAGTAGCAGCTCTGGAGTCAAGGTTCGGAGTAGACTCGAGGGTGGAAGACTCAAAGACCTCAGAAGAAGGGGGCGTAACGGCCAAGAGGAGGTTCCTTCGTTGTTGCTCAGTACAGAGTCCAGCAGAGGCGGCAATGATGCATCATATGATCTCGTCCAGGACATGGTGGAAAAAGCGGGAGAAACAGGTGGAGCAGAGGAGCTGGAGGACCTCGTATTGCTGGGCAATGAGCCTTTGGTTCCAGCGAAGGGCATCTGCAGCGGAAATGTTGGGGGCCATTGCCAAATGGAGTCTACCACGGGAATAGTTGTGATAGAGCTGAATGAGACCCGTGGTGAGGATTTCTTGATCATTCCTGAACTCCGTGCTTTGTTCAATAGGGAGGAGCACACACGGGTCTTCGAGGACGGACGCGATGACGACATGGAGCTCTCGAAGAGGGAACCGATTGAGCGAAGAGAGGGGGATAACTGGCTCGGAGGGAGAAGAAGAATGTTCTACAGTAATGGGAGAAGACATAAAGGAAAAAGCCAAAGAAACTGAGGAAACAAGCAAAATTCCTGGGCGCTCAAGTACTCAGGGGAAATCCAAATTTGGAAAATGTAAAGATTCGGGTGGAGTGGAGGTGGAATGAAGCATGGAAGAGATGGAGTTCCAATGCTTCTCCAGATCAAAACGGGATTGGGTGGAGTCAGAAGGATGCAGCTGCAGACTGCAGACTGCGGGTGCAGCAAGGGAGATACAGTGACTGCAAAGAAGGTCAAAAAGGTGAGTGATGAAGCGTGAGAAATTCAACGAAATCCGCATGTATCAATTCCTCCTAGTAACAATCTCCTTTATCACTTTGTGTCTGGTGTCGGTGACCGTCTTGGTCATATTGGTCCTGACACAAGGAATCCTGGATCTCCAGGAGAGGATGTCAGAGCATCAGGCACCCATTGTGGTGCATGGGCGGTTTAGTGAGCCAACACATTAACGTCGAGGGAATGCACTGACTTGTCAGATAGTGAGGAAGTCCTTTGAGGTTACAGCATATAACCCTCATTGGATCCACGATGGGAAAAAGGGGTGGGAGGATCCAAGTTGACTGGAGGCATGGAAGGTGTTATGTCTCTTGAATAATCAGACCATGGAGTGGGGCAACGGGATAACAAGCAGATGGGGCAATGAATGGGGAGGAGCTGGAGGCGACGACGGAAATGATGAGGACTAGGGGGAAGTCACAGTAGCGAAATCCTTCGGACGAGAGAGTTTGTATGCTTGCAGCATGTACTTAGCATACGAGAGATGTGATTCTGGTTCCCAAGTGTCCTCAGCATGAGAGTAACTCTTTCAAGAGACTAGAAATTGACGGTGTCCAGGAGATCCTTGGTGAAAATGGATGATTTCGATTTCGTATTCCTCTTCTCCTTCAATGAGCTCAGAAGGAGGGTTGAAGAAATTTGGTCCATGTTCATCCGTCTCAGTAAAGGTTGAAAGGAGGGAAGTGTGGAAGACATTGTGAATCTTTTTCCAAGTCAGGAGAAGACAAAGTTTGTAGGCATAGGGAGAAATGACTGCATTGATCTCGAATGGTCCTTCACAGCAAGGGGCAAGCTTGCGAGAGGGGAAATTGAAATTGAGATTTTGAGAGTCGAGCCAGACTTTGTCTCCTACTTTCCAAGGGGGAAACTTCGTTCCGATGCATTCTTTAACAGTCTGAGTGGCTTTGGCGTGAGTGGCGGTTGCCTCCTTTCATGCGGCATCAAGGATTTCTAACCACTTTTCCAAGGCAGGAAGAAAGGTGGTTCCAATCGGGGGATAGGCACGAGGTTTGTACCCATGCATCAAAGAGAAGGGAGTAACATTGGTGACAGAGTGGACGGCAGAGTTATGCAAAACTCAGCCATTGAAAGAAGTTCGGCCCATTTTGAAGTGTTTCCTTGACAAAAGATGCGGAGGTAGGTTTCAAGTTCCTGATTGACCCATTCAGACTCTCTGTCAGTCTGTGGGTGGTAGGTGGTAGAGAGGGTGACGTCATAGGATAGGAGCCGAGCAAGCTCCTTGGCAAAAGCGGAAGCGAATTGAGGTCCTCAATCAGAGATAACCTTGTCATGGAGTTCAAATTGGCAGAAAACGTTCTTGAAAAAGAGGGATGCTATCCCTGCTGCGTCGATAGATTTATTACAAGGGATGAAAATCACCCCCTTAGTAAGCCCATGGTCAACCACGACCAGCACAGAATCAAAACCGGAGGATAGGGGGAGGTCAGTAATCATATCACATGAAATTTGCTGGAATGGCCGACTCGCAGAGGAGGAAATAGGACAGAGACCAGGAGCCACCAGATGGGTGTTGACCTTGTTTGCTTGACAAACAGCGCATCCAGCAACAAAGCAATGAACAAAGGTGGTTAGACCAGGCCACCAATAATTGCACTGTACAAGGTGAACAGTGCGGAAATACCCCCCATGACCCCCAGTGGGCAAATCATGGAGGGACCATACAAGGTCCTGCTGGGTAGGCTTGGGAACATAAAGATGGCCTTTGAAGTACAAGGCACCATCTAGGAAGGTCCAGTCCTTCGGGAAAGCACGGGGAAACAGTGAGTTGCCTTCCGTCAAAGCCTTGACGGTGTCGGAGACAAGGGGATCCTCAGCGGTGTGATGGCCAATCTTTTCGGCAAGCATGATGTCCAACTGCCCAATAATGACGTCGAAGATGTTCATAGTCGTAGGAACATCCAGAAGGAGAGTAATGGTGGTGTTGTTGGCGGATGTGTCGATGACATCCCAACGAGATAACGCATCCGCGGGACCCATGGCAGAGCCTGGCTGATTGTCCCAATGGAGGTTGAAGTCCTGCAAGAACATTGACCAGCGAGCCTGTCGGCGAGAGAGATTCTGAGGAGACTTGAAGTATGTCAAGTTCCTGTGGTCCATGATCACCATAACCGGGTGATGGGTGCCCATGAGGTATTGTCGCCATTCCTCAAGGGCTTGTATGACAGCGAGGAGTTCACGATCATAGATATCGTAATTTCGCTCAGCCGGAGCGAAAGTCTTTGAGTAGTAGGTGCAGGGATGGAGATCGCCATTGCCATCTTTTTGCATCAGGATGGCACCTGAGGCACAGAGAGAAGCATCTGTCATAACATAGAATGGTTGGTTGGTGTCGGGGTATTGCAATACTGGCCGACTGAGAAATGCCTTCTTGAGTTTCTGAAAAGAAGCCTCATGATCTGGTAACCATTGCCAAGCGGCATTCTTCTTCGTCAAGGAAAGAAGCGGCTGTACAATGTTAGAAAAATCTGGGATGAACTTCCTGTAGAAATTGCAGAAGCCCATAAATGAGTGTACTGCACTAACGGAGCATGGGGCAATCCATTCCTCTATGGTGGTCAGTTTCACAGGATCCATAGAAACTTGACCTTCCCCAACAATCATTCCCAGGTATTCGGCCTTTGGTGCACAAAACGTGCACTTCTCCAGCTTGACGCCTAGCTTATGCTCACGAAGGCGTTGGAGAACAAGACAAACTTGTTTAACATGTTCGTCATAATCCCTGGAATGAACCATCAGATCATCCATGTAAATTATGAGCCAACCTTCCGCAAGGTAGTCGGTGAAGATATGGTTCATGAATGCCTGGAATGTTGGCAGTGAGTTACACTGCCCAAAGAACATTACCATAGGCTCAAAAAGACCAAGAGGGGTGGTGAAGGCAGCCTTCCATTGATCCTCGGGGCGAATGCGAATATTGTTGTAGCCCCAACAGATATCAAGTTTGGTGAAGTACCTAGAGTGCTTCAGGGTGTCGATCAAATCAGCAATACGAGGAAGGGGGTAAGCGTTCTTGATTGTGTGAGAATTGAGATACCTATAGTCCTGACAAGGACAGTAGGTTCCATCTTTCTTTGGCACAAAGAAAAACGGAGAAGCCTGAGGAGACTTCGACAGCACGATCTTTCCTTCTTGTAAATTTTCTTCAACAAATCCTTTCAGCGCCTCCATTTCCTTGGGATTCAAGGAATAGTTCTTGGCTCATTTTGGAATGAACGAAGCATCAAGTTTGATGGTGTGGTCGAAGGGTCGATGGGGAGGAAGAGGGACATCTTTCGCTTTCGTGAAGACATCACAAAACTCGGCAAATTCTGGTGGTAGCTTGACGATCTTTTTCTCCTGGTCGGCAGCTATAGAGGTCGAAACGGTGACCTTGTTGATTTCCAAGGGAGGGAGCACTCCCATGGATATGGCTAAATCATCAACCCATTGGTCGAAGATAGCATCCTCGGAAATGTGGTTGTATCGTAGGAGGTAGCGTTGCATCTCAGTGTCCTCCTTCGGTCTTGATATCTCCTTGACAAAAGGGAGAGAGACCGTTCCGGTTGACCAATCGATGGTCAGATTGTTGTGGCATAGCCAAGGAAGTCCTAGAATGACATCTTCATTGGCCTGAACGAGGTAGAAAAGTCGTTTCTCCACGTTCTCCCCGATATGAAGGTGTACGATCATCGTCCTTCATATTAAACCTCCTTGGTTGATGGTTCTGTCTACGTTGTGAGCTGTCAGAGTTTTCGGCAATTGTTGTGTATCCAATCCAAGGCAATGGACAAGAGCTGTGCTAATAAAGCACCCCGTAGCCCCACAGTCGATGAGGGTGTGTGCTTCAGCAATTTTGCAGTTGGACCCAGAAAGCGAAACTGGAATCAAGATCGACTTCAAGTTCTTTCCAGATACAAATACAGGCGCAATAGTAAAGGAGGGTAAAGACACTGACACTTTCCCTCCACTCAAAAATCCTGTGGTCCTTTATTAGCCTCGTCGTTATAGAAGATACGAGGCTCAATGGGTTCTTCATCATCAACTACAAGTCTAGCCACACTTTCAGTGGCCTCGACCGGCATTTCATCTTTGTTTGCTTCCCCATAGATAATCTTGAGAGAGTTCACTGCCTCTGCGTTAGAGATATTGAGCGACCGGGTGTATTCCTTGAGGGACGAGGGAGGAACAGACACCGTGGTGGCCCGAATTCTTGGAGCTGAAGGAGCGGGAGGTCGAGGGGAGAATTCTCGAGGGCCTCCAGAGCGAGGATGCTTGGAGGAGTGACATCTGACCTTGTGACAAATGAAACACTTGTTGTTATGAAAGTGCTTGGCATGTTGGGCAGGGGAGAGTCAGATCGCGTCAATGTCCATGGTGTTGGGGTCGCGACGAGAGGAGGAGGTATTGGAAGAGTGCTGAGTACCTCCAGAAGGAATGTAGTGAGAAGTTCCAGAGCAAAGTTTCTTTAAGCGCTGGACCACGTCATAGAATTGAGCAGCCTTGTCAAGCCACTTCTTGGCTGTCGCAGGTTCTTTATCCACTGTGGCCATTCAGAAGGTGAGATCTGTGGATACTGCCTTCTTGAGCATGTTGATCAAGATGAGCTCATCCTTTATTCCACTTCGGCCTATTTCTAACTCGAAAGCTGAACGGAATCCATGAAAGTCCCCTTTAAAGGGCAGCCCTTCCATGTGTAAATCGGCCAAGGCGGCACAAGCCTTCCTGGTCAGATCTGAGGGGAAGAAAACCTGCGCAAAGTCATCGGAGAACTTGTCCAAGGTCTTCTCTGTTACTGGTATGTTGGTGTCCAGCATCTTCTTCAACCAACCCTCAGAAAAGATTGCACCACGTCCCTTACTCATTTTGTTGCCAAGAGTGAGTATCTTCATTTTGTCGATGCTGTATCATGGAGACATCTGAAAGTAAGCCTCCATTGTGAGGACCCATCGTTGGGCATCCTCGTCCCGGCCAGAGAAGTCATCTGGCAGACCAGCCTTAAGCTTGGTCCCATTGGCATTTTGTTCATCCGCCATTTCGTAGTTGTCATCATCGTCAGAAGGTTCAGAAGGTGAAGGAGGTGGTGGTCTAGGATCAGGAATGGGAGAATTCGACTGAGGAAACTGATGGATGGAAGGTGTTACGCTAAGCATAGAACCTAGCTTTATCCGGAGGAGTCACGTGACGAACAACGGAGAAAGTCGGAAGGTTTCTGCCCAAGGTCCTATGTTACCCTTGCGGCGCAAGGTGGAATCGAGGAGTCTACTGCGCTGATTAGGCGAAGAGACTAGAGAAAGGTCTCGACAAGTAGACTCACAAGTCCACAAGCGGATTGGGCTAGATACTACACTTGTATTGCGTAGAACTAACTGGGGAATAGTACAAGTACAGCGGGGGTTTATATACGTGAAAGCGGACTCTGAATAAGGAGTCCTAACGGGGAAACGGAACAGCGCAACGCTGTTCTAGAAGGGGATACGTCCGTTATGGAAACTGGGCAAAGGGGAGGAACGATACAGAACAAAGAAGACATACTGTGGAAGGATCAGGAGTTCCGGCTGGAATAGAAGATCAGAAGATGAACAGGACTCCGTCTACGTGTCAAAAGAATTAGAAGGCAAATTGAAGAAACGGAGGAAATCGGAATCGGGGTCGTCGGGAGGAGAAGAAGAAATCCACAAGGCGAACTCATGTTCCTCGGCCTCGGACATCCAGGGAATTTCTGTAACAGAAGGTGGGCAGGAAGGAGGAAGAGCTGGCGTGCAAGTTAATGGTGTGTTGAAGGAGGATGGCAAAGTTGAGGGGCCAGGTATGCATCTTCCTGAACTCATATAAGAAGGATGAAGAGCTGGTTCTCGATGAACTGGAGAGAGCTCTGGTGGAGCAGGAGCTGATCTGGTTCTAGAGGAAGGTTCGGAGTCTTTGTCTTCTTTGTCTTGGTAGCCTTGTTGGAGGAGGTGTTCAAGGTTGATCCTACACGTGGTGGTGGGGATGGTCTCATCCTTCTACCAATGGTAGGGATGGAAAAGCAGTTAAT
>JBBPNN010001106.1:0-12014 GCA_038090935.1 Hortiboletus campestris
GAAGTCTCTTTTGAAAGGCAGTCCTTCCATGCGTATGTCGCCTAAGGCTGCGCGAGCCTTGCCCGTTCGATCTGAGGGGAAGAAAACCTGGGCGAAGTCGTCCGAAAACTTCTCCATGGTCTTCTCTGTTGCTGAAACGTCCGGATTCAGCATCTTCTTCAACCAGCCCTCAGAGAAGATTGCACCACGCCCTCGACTCATCTTATTGCAAAGAGTGAGGATTTTCATTTTGTCCGTGGTGAATCGTGGAGACATCTGAAAGTATGCCTCCATTGCGAGTGCCCATCGTTGAGCGTCCTCGTCCCTGCCAGAGAAGTCGTCTGGCAGTCTGGCCTTAAGTTCGGCTCCAATAGCTTGACGTTCGTCAGCCATGTCGTCGTCAGAATGGTATTTGTCGTCTGATGGAGTGTCGGAAGGGGGAGATGGCGGAGGTGCAGGAGTGCGAAGGGGAGTGTTCGAAGGGGAGTGTTGGATAGAAGGAGAATGGGAAGGGGGAAGAGCTGGAGCACGAGTTAATGGAGTGTAGGAGGGGGTTGGCGAATGCGAGGGGCCAGGTATACGCCTGCCTGAACTCGTATAAGAAGAATGTGGAGTCGGTTCTCTATGAACAGGTGAGAGTTTGGGTGGAGCAGGAGCAGATCTGGTTCAAGGGGTAGCGGTATGCTCAGAGTCTTCTTCGTCTCTTTCTTGTCCATGGAGGAGGTGTTCAAGGTTGATCCTACGCGTGGTGGTGGGGATGGTCTCGTCCTTCTACCAAGTGGTAGGGATGGAAAAGCAGTTAGTTCTTTTGTTACGCTAAGCGTAGAACCTAGCTTTATCCAGAGGAGTCTTGTGACGAACAATGGAGAAAGTCGGAAGGTTTCTGCCCAAGGTCCTATGTTACCCTTGCGGCGCGAGGTGGAATCGAAGAGTCTACTGCGCTGGTTAGGCGAAGAGACTAGAGAAAGGTCTCGACAAGTAGACTTGCAAGTCCACAAGCGGATTGGGCTAGATACTACACTTGTATTGCGTAGAACTAACTGGGGAATTGTACTAGTACAGTGGGCGTTTATATACGTATGAGCGGACCCAGAATATAGAGCTCTAAAGGGGAAACGGAACAGCAGAGCGCCGTTCTAGAAGGGGATACGTCCGTAAAGGAAACTGGGCAGCGGGGAGGAACGGAACGGAACAAAGGAAGACATACTGTGGAAAGGATCAGGAGTCCCAGCTGGAATAGAAGATCAGAAGATGAACAGGACGCCGTCTACGTGTCAAAAGAATCAGAAGGCAAATCGAAGAAGCAGAGGAAATCGGAATCGGAGTCATCAGAAAAAGAAGGAGAAATCCACGAGGCGAACTCGTGTTCCTCGGCCTCGGACATCCAGGGGATTTCTGTAACACATTTAGGCTGCGATTGATCATCCCGCAAAGTTTTGTGCTGACGGACAATCTCATAAATACTGGTTGCTCTCTCGCAACTTTGTAGATCAATAGTGCGGAATTCAAATTTGTCACAATCGTACCCATGATTTGAAAGGTCCTCAAACATTGGAACACATGGCCCACAGCGCTGTAATTTCACCGCAGTAGTGGACAGCCGAGTCTGCGGATCATTCAATTGATGGCGGAGATACAGTCAACATTCATGAGTGGTACTTTACATGGACTTTATCTACTGGTATGGTTATTATCGTATAGTAATGATGTTGTATGTTGGTAGCGGTGCGAATACAACATGCGCAAGATGGCGCATGTTAAGTACACAGAGAGAAGAGGGGCATTGAGACAACGCATTCGGTTGTAGGTTGCAAATACATCAGGATGGCAGAATTTGGTTTCCGAGTCAGGAAGGGGCGCTAGGGAATTGTCGCTGGATGTTATGCCCTGGAATGAGCGACGGATAACACAGCAATGTCCTGAGGTTCGAGAGTTGACACATGGCGACGACCAAATACCATCCTAATTTAACAGGATGTGAATGATCATCAACATCGGCGAGATTCTCAACTTACCTATTCCACCAGCGAAGAAGTTTCTCGATCTCCCTTGACTTGGCGGCAGATGCAGGGAGCTCAAACCAGTCTACAATGTTGTGGTAGAACAACTCGTAGTCGAAATTATCGTCCTTGATGGTCCAAAAAGTGCAGCTAGACAAGGCAAAGCGAAGCTGAAGTTCGACCGTTAGAAGACTGCATCAAGTGGAACAGGAACAGAAAAGCTTACTTGGACGGCAATATATGCAATCGCACGGGGCTGTACGGATCGCATTTTGAGGAGACCAGCGACGTCGCAACGAGTGCACTGCTTCTTGTCGGGCGGCCCCTGTAGCTTGGCATCTATGCTAACTTCTCTACAAGACAAAGTTGGGGAGGTAAAGATGCAACGAAACGCCTAAAAGCAGAATGAGTATAGTAATTGTGGTCTGTAGAAGTGCTTAGTACATACCCTAACAAGTAATTCCCCTTTAAACAACCCGTTGGTCAGGTTCTCAGGATCGTATTGCCCTTTAGCATACAAAGACGAGGGCCACATATAGGCAGTTACTGCGTAGTTAGGATGATAGTCGCGGATGGCGCTTCGAACCCTTAAGTCAATAGTTAAAAACAGGAAAACAAAAAGGGAAAGGATATATGGAGTGTCGAGCCAATTGAAGTCGACCGGGCACAAGAGACTACCGGTAAGGTCATGGTCGAATCCTCGGCCTTGCTTATCGTCGACGAGGAGGAGTGGAAAGGGGGGCGGCTGCTGCTGGTTCAGCCAGGTGGCGACCGAGCACTTCAAAACATTTGCATTGTCTCCGTGGGCCCCATCCACGCCCTTCTTTAACTGTGATGGGCCATGTGAGAGAAAGTTCTGAAATGCGTCGTTTAACTCACCTCGTGACAAGCTAGAGCAAGCTCGGTGTGAAACTGCATGGTTTTTTTCAGCGATGGACACCAAACTATAAGCTTCTTGAAAGATCGGAATGTATGGTCCTCCCTATCAGATGTAGAGATTTACTCGTAGGCGCACAACCCTGAAACCCATTGGATGCTTACTCGATGGTGGACTCAATAAGTTCGAGGTCCTCATTGCCATCCGCTACCATGAGGCGCTGATCGTACTCTGCAATTAGATCCGTAATAGGATCTATGAGGCTGACAAGACGGCGGATGGCACGCCCCTCCCATGTCCATGAGTGGACGCTGTTGGCAGTGGTGGTCAGACGCGCGATCAAAGATGGTAAGTGATTGATTTACGGGGCACGAGATATTTTGCTAGTGAGCTGCATATTCTCTTCTTCGAGTGCAGCAATGCGCCACTTCAAAGCAGAAGCGGATTCATCAACGAGAATGGGGTCTATTGCGTGAGTGGGAATGGAGGAGTTGGCCATCATTCGCGGGTTGGTGCTGGTTTTGAGTTTTTTCGATGCCTATAAGGTTTTTCTACATGGATGATCCGTACTGAGGTGTGGGTGATTTATCTGGGAGGAATTATGTTAGGCGTGGATTTCAATACGGGAAAAGACAAAAGGAAAGTAAAAAAAGGAACATGTTAGGGAGGCTTACACTGGGACCGAGGAGGCATTAATCGAAATCTCCAAGGGTCAACAACTTGAATGGGGTTGGACTGAATATGGGTGAGCACAAGAATGGATGGCGTCGCGTACAGACTTGTGGAGCCGTGCATTCAATCGGATTGACAAGCAACAAAGTTCAAGCTTGATTGGTTCCATTCTCCGTCGAGCGGGGAATACTAGACCACCGCGTCCCTGATCTCATTCCGGTTGAGCCGTGGCAGTGATGAACAATGGTTTGGAGGTTCCAGTGGGGGAATACACAATCGAGCAATAGCAATGTAGTTGTGCTATCTGTAGCTGCTCTAGTGTGCGGTTCTGATCGCTGTGATCACTGATATAGATAATCGATACATAAGCATGCGGTGCGGAGGGTGATGCGTGATGCGTGACGGATGGGAGCGCGACGCCGTTGGGCGAGCGCTTTGCTCTGGATCAGCTGTACAAAAGGTACCGAAGCTTCAAAGAGATCATATCAACCCTGCATGCAGAACCATCACTAAATCGTACATAACCTTTGCCCAGATCGGCTCAGGCTCCAATAGTGACGTTATCTACTTTCCAGTGCTAGTCCACTCATCATCATGTTTTGAGTCAAGGTTGGTCACTCCAGTCAAACGCGTTCTCAGTATTTCGCTGGGTAATGGCATCAACTAGTATCAGTGAAGGAATACAGCTTATTTGTACAGGCGATTGTATATGATAGTCCCTTCTACTCCAATATTGTTATTCATGCTCGATCAGTGCGCCTCTCTCGCAGTACCTCCAAGATTTCTGAAAGAACATTTGTTTGCTCCATCACGGCTTGACTTAATTCCTTGAATGCCTCTTCCAAGTGGTTCTCAGACCCCTTAGGAATGGCCCAGGACGGTGGTCCAAAGACATCGAAAGGGGATCGGAGACGGCGTTGCTTCTTCGGCTGCACTTGGATAGGTACAGGTTCTGCTTGATTAGCGGTATTGGTCAATGATCCCCCAAAGCCACGATGGGGCATCTAGTTCGATTTCTTTACTTCAGTGTAAGTGCATGATACTGTACCAATAAACACGCACCACAGGGGAACTACTCTCGCTCGACCGCCTTCTTTTCAAGCTCGGGGGAGCACTGGCTGCCCACTGTCAAGCTACATTGGTGAGTAATTCATGCAGACAGTACAGATCAAATACCGGGGTCACTTTATCAATAGTTTTGAGGCCACTCGGGCTCGCCGTTGGCGGAGATGGTGCCATGGGGACTCCTATCTGGCTGTACAAGTAGCGGCCATTTTCGTCACATGGGGCACCCTGACCGACGCCTTGCCTGTTTGGTTGACCGTACTCATCTACAGATATATCGGACAGATAACCCAATCTCACTGACGAGGTGTCTGAGCGAGAGTCAGTATCTGAGGAGTTTGCATTGTGTCTCTTGTGCATGTCGTGGTCTGTTGAGGGAAAGGCCCGCTACAGCACTGAGGCAATGTATATCAGTAAGTTCTGAGCCAATAGACCAGGCAGCACCCGCTCTGGGACTTCTCCGCCTTCCCTGACGAAAACTCAGATTCTTCACCCAGAACTTAGATGGTAGGTAACAGCACAGGTACAGGGCGGCCCGAACACTTATCAAGATCTGTCTCTCGTACACTGGCCCCATTTGTGTCACTACTGTCCTCTTCCGCTGCGAAGCCAGCACCGTCGACTCCACCTCGATCAAAGGTGACATCAAGTGTCGCTCGACTGCGCTTTCCACCCCTTTCCATGTGTTCAGCAACCCCACACCATGCAGTGTCTGGCTTCATCGGCTTCTTCGGCATCTCAACATTATGTACCTCACAATTCAGTTTCAAGTTTGCCCGTTCTGTTCAACTCAGAGGCCGCAATGTGCACTGGCTAGTGAAATACGGAATCAAACGATTGGTCATAAAGTACATGTAATACACTATTCCGCAGTCAATGGGCGCTGTGAGTGGGATGTAGTACTGACACACTGGTCTGACCTTTCCTCATGACGCTGCCATTTTGTTAAATGAAATTTTGGTCAGTGTTACTGAAAACTCACCAGCTCTTTGCGTGAATCAGCAACATTGCAAGTCTCATTGGACTTTGGCAGTTTCCTTTCACTTTCTCCGAGTCCCTGTTCATCATGACGCATCAAGTTAGAATGTACTCCGATTCGATCAAGTCCCTTCAGACTATATCGCTTACCTCTTCTCTGGCATCCGTTGGTGATTCTGTTCGCGATCGTTTGGCATGGAGACCTTCCTCTGGATCGTCCTATTACATTTGTGTTCAGAAACCTGGAAGAAGTGAAAGCCCAAATACTCGCCTCAGTTTCGCTGTCTGCCCAAAGTTCCGGTTGTGCTAACAACTTGCTAACGAAGGAATCGGGGTTCTTGGCATCCTGAAGTATGAGCGCTTCTCGTACAACAGCATCTTCTTCATCACAGTAACTAGGTCTGACGTCGTCCTCCCAAAAGAGCCCGAGAATAATTTCTGCCGCACTTGCGTTGAACAATGAAGACCGTGAGCTGTGAGCAGAGGAACAGCACCGGGCACAGTAGCACCTGGCTTTGTGTGAGTGTTGACCTCCTGCGTCTGGTTGACGCTGCTCAGTATCGTCACGGGACTTGGCACCTTGCATACGTCCAAGATTTGAGCAAGCTACGAGGGACTTTAACAGAGAAGTCCCTCACTCGCATCCTAAATTATAACCTGTTTGTGTGGGGCAATCAGCTATCCAGGGTATGTATTACTTATGTCCGAGAATGACCAAACCTGCCACAGGCGAATTCATGCCGGTGGTTCCGGAGCGGTTCTGGAGACTTGCATGAACAGCATGGAGTCAGTCTGGAGCTACGCCCATTTCTTTTTTGGAAGGACCCTTAATTCCCTTTTTTGCCGACCCGCCCTCCAATCACAGCTCTCAGGTGGCTTGCAAAAGTGTCGTCAAGCGGCGGTTAGATCTCGGAGCAAAGTGTCACCAGTGGCTATCCACTGGGAGTTTTCAGCTTTGCACCCAAACCTTGATGGCCCTGTGACTCTGCTCCTCGTGCAGGGCTGATGGAGAGGGTCTGAGTGACCGATGCGGCTGCAATCAAACAAGTCCCCACCCCAACTCCCCACTTCCTGCCAGTGGTAGGTCGCACATACATGCGTATAAGACATTTATTCGCAGTCATATTTACAGGACTTTTGATTTCTTTGATGCATGCTGGCCGTTTCAAATGTGGGGCACTGTTGTGTGGACGAATGTTCGATTCAAGCGGTGCTCTCCTCCGCCATCACTCAAGCTGTATATACTATAGGCAGGGATCCACCACCCAAGCCAATCTTCAGCGCAAACACCTGCTACTACATGACACAGCAACCAATCCGGCTTCCAAGAAGGCAAAGTTAGACCAGGTAAACTCACCTCTCCCTGATGTGTCGCATCTTACCTTGATCATTCAACAGAATGTCCGACTCGGAGTTGATGAGTCCGTAGCTGATTCTACTGCTAGTGCCGGCCCCTAAGATAAAGTCCTACGACTCGGATCTCCTGTGCTGCCCCACCTCGCCAACCTCAATCCCAACAGCAGCGCTCCAGCGGTGGCCACCAATACCAACCCTCCAGTTTGTGGAGAGTTGGGATCAGTTCCTGAGAGCATTCCCAACAGTGCCCTAGGAAATTCGGGTCGGCCTGTGCGGCCAAGGCGATTACCTGTGCGGTTCAGGGATGTGCTCCCAGAGCCATCTCTTCCATATTTGCCTAGCTTAGACCCGGGCACTGCCAGTGCATCCGAATCGTCTGAAGCTGCTCCCCACTCAATCTTACCCCGTGCAATTCTCCATGTATTCGACTCATTTTGCACAACCTTCAATGTATTTTCTATTGCACGTGAATACCGCCATCGTCCGTCATATGACCCTGATTCGTTCTTGACGATTGATCAACTCACCAATACGACCTATGAGCCTTCATCCGATGGTGTTTCCTCTTCGGATGTGCTACCACCTCCGCCACCACCCTGGCCGTGGAAGAATATGGGTATATGGCAACTGATGACATGGATGGCGACGGGCAGCAGAAGAAAGTCTGAGGCTGAAGTCACTCGCCTCGTACACGAGGTGATCAACTCCAAGGATTTTGATCACAACCACTTCATTAAATTCAATGTGCACACCGAAATGAAACACTTTGACAAATCCGAGAATGCTCCGGACACCGAGTCAGATAGCACGCCACATCTATCCCAGGATGCTTGGAAAGAATCTACCATCAGTATTTCAGTGCCTACGAGAGAATGACATGCAGGTGGAAATGGACAAGATTTTGTGATCCCCAGGCTCTTCCACTGCTCGTTGACCGGTATAATCCGTGCGGTCTTCGCTGAGAAGGCCGCAAAGTGGTTCCATCTCACCCCCTTCAAGCGCATTTGGAAGTCCCCCCTCTCAGGTCAAGAACAGCGTGTGTATGATGAATTGTACACCTCGGACACCTGGATCACAGCGCACGATGAGATACAGAAACAAAGACAAGACGATGGGTGCAAGTTGGAACGTGTAATTGCTGGGCTGATGCTCTGGTCTGATGCAACGCATCTTGCACAGTTCGGCACCGCATCTGCTTGGCCCGTATATTTATTCTTCGGGAACCAATCAAAGTATGCTTGAGCTGGCCCAAACCCAGGGGCATGTCACCCTGTCACATTCATTCCAACAGTAAGTTTACTTGGATTGATTTCTCAAGGCCGCTGTTCTGATTTGTTACATTCAGTTACCAGAAACCTTAGTCAAACTCATGTCTACTGTATCAAAGAAAAAGAACTTCAGTGACGTCCTAGCTCACTGTAAATGTGAGCTCTTTCAGGCCATATGGAATGTCCTACTTGATGACGAATTTGTCGATGCCTACCGAGACAGTATTGTCATCAAATGCCATGATGGCAAGTACCGACGAGTCTTCCCTCGGATATTTACTGTACATACTCAGCGGACTACCCCAAGAAGTACACGTCCATTTCAACCTTGTGCCATGCTGGAGGACTCACTAAGTAACTGCAGGGTTCTCCTCGCCACAATCCGGGACAAGGGAACTTGTCCTTGTCCATGGTGTCTTGTCCCAAAAATCAACTTTCACCGCATTGGGCACTTGTCTGACATATCCCAAAGGATTTCCAAAGCACGCTTGTATCTACGCAACAAAGTTGCTGCCGCATGGGCTGCTATCTATAATGCTGGGGCGCCAATCAAAGATTCAGTTCCGGAGGCCCATCTCAAGGAGAAATCACTCGTTCCTACATTTGTAAGTCAATCTGTTAGCACGTGTAAATACATGTCTCACACTATCTGATAGAACACATTCGTGGAAAGGCTTGCATCTCTGGGATGCAACATTTACCACATTCTCATTGTCGATCTCTTGCATGAATTCGAACTGGGCGTGTTCAAATCGGTCTTCAAGCATCTCCTCCGACTACTTTATGCTATAGACCCGAGGATGATACCAATTCTCAACGATCGGTGAGTCGCATCTTACCTCAGCTTAGCGATCGTGTGCAAATCTCCTTCAGGTTTCACCAAATACACTCGTTTGGGAAGGACACTATCCGGCGGTTTCCTCCTAACATTTCTGAAGCTCGTCAATGCGCAGCTTAGCACTTTGAGGACATCCTTCAGGTAAGACCAATTTAGGATTCACGATCCGAACGTACTACAATTACTACTAGTGCGCAATTCCGGCTTTTGAGGGGTTATTCCCCCCAGAGCATGATGATGTGATACGGATACTCCTCTTTCGCCTCGCTCAATGGCATGCCCTTGCGAAGGCACGACTCCATACCGACGAATCCCTCAAATTTCTTGATGAAGTTACCTGACAACTCGGGTCACAACTCAGGAAGTTTTGAGACTTCACATGTGTGGCATTCAAAACGATGGAGTTACCCTCCGAGACAGCGGCACGCTGGCGGCGAAAAGAAAGCAAACTGAAGACCTCAAACTCTCACGGGCGCGATCCTTCCGGTGCGCGCCCAAAGCCGTTCAACCTCTCTACTTACAAGGTACACGCCCTAGGAGATTATGCCCACACTATTCGCTTATTTGGAACAACGGACTCCTATACCACCCAGATAGTAAGTCGGTTCTGATGGCTTCCAACCTGGTGTCAATGACCGCTCAATGTCCTCATCAGGGAGAGCTTGCCCATCAACCCATCAAAAAATTTTATCAATCGACTAACAAGAAGGATCCAGCAGGGCAGCTCGCAAAGCAAGAAAGACGACACACCCGAGTTCGGCGCCAACGTGATATCTACATGGGTTCTAATGATCATGATGAGGGCAGCACAGGCTTGCCTGAGAACAGTACAACTTTAGTTCCACCTCACCTCCATCATCGACTATCTGATTCCCCATCAAATGTGTTCAACTTGGCTGAGTTTCTCCAAAGCTCTCCCGACGATCCAGTTTTCCATGTGAGCATGGTTCTTTTCAGATTGACGAAGAACGTTGGACAAATATCTTCAGAACTTCATCCCAAAGCTGAAGGACCACCTCCTGAGCCGATTGCTAAATCAGGAATACGACGGCGATGAGCAGACTTTTTCCAACGACGAATGGAGCACCATCCACTTCGTCAATGGCCTCAATAAAGTCCACCGTCCAAGTCGTTTACAGATAAACTACACGACATATGATATGCGCCGCAATCAGGATACGTTGCACCCTGGAAGCGGCTCCACGGTCATGCTCCTTTCACGTGAGGATGGTCCAAATGCCCATCCATTTTGGTACGCAGAAGTTTTAGGTGCATTTATCATCACAGTTGATTACACTGGTACCAAGAGGGTGATGGAAGTTTTGTGGGTTTGCTGGTTCAGTGTCGTACCCGGCCATTGTTGGGGATTCAGGTATGCTCGCCTTCCAAAGGTCGGGTTTATCCCTTCAGAAACAGGGGCGGCATTTGGATTCGTTGACCCGGCACTTGTTCTCCATTCTTGTCACTTGATTCCTGTGTTCAAAGATGGTCACACTGACTCATTGCTGCGTCATGGCCCATCCATTTCCCAGCAGGAGAATGTTAATGACGATTGGACAGCGTATTATGTCAACATGTGAGTACCCGTTCTCTAAAGCTCTTATACCCCTGACACATTCCCTAGCTTTGCCGATCGTGACATGTTTGCACGTTACTATGTGGGTATCGGAATGGGACACCATGCCCAATATAATCTACCATCGTCAAACACCACCACACGGAATGAACCAGATCTATATGGTGGGGATATGAGTGAGACAGATGAGGGAAATTTAGGAGAGGGACCAAGGAATGAGGAGGAAGAGGCTGGTGACAACAATGACGACAATGACAATGACAACGAGGAGGAAGAGGAGGAGGAGGAGGAGGAGGAGGGTGATGGTGACAATGACAATGACAATGACAATAACAATGACAATGACAATGATGACGACGATGATGATGATGACGATGATGACAATGGCGGCAGTGGCTTCGAATTCTAAGGTACCTGGTTATCGGTCGAATAGCAGGCAAAGCACACCCCCTCACTAACCACAGCCTCCGCACAATGTGCCGCAAGCACACCCCAGCACGCCTTGACCACCCACGTCACTAGCGACCACTCACCACCCCCTCCTCTTGCCATCACTGGCACCCGTGTGTCCCGGCACCCCACCCCACTCAGTACCACGAAATTACCACGGTACATTCCTCCTTTTTCCTACGCATGTACACATGTTAGGTATACGATTATAAGACTATCATTTTTCACTGCTCTATGGTAGTGGGTCTGATAAGTCTTGATGCTGAACACTTACATCCTTCAGCGCTTCAGCCCAGATTACCTTTGTGCCACAGCCCGCCAAGTCAAAGGGTCTGTGTTACAAGACAGCTGTACTGGGCTGTCAGAGTGTTTGGGCTTCGCAGCTGGACCAAGTACTGAAGGGGACTGGCCGGACGACAGAATATGATCCGCGTCCTGCAGGGGACTTACATTGCCTTTACGATTACACCGCAACTTTATAAAATAGTTATACCATGCTGCCAAAGTGCTGTGAGCTTCCAATCCAAACCTAATACTGAGGAACAATAGCAGCACGATGAATTGTGATGAGTTTCCTGCAGGGACATTACATTGTCATTACAATTACACGAGATCTTTAGATCAATGTCCAGAGCTCAAATCATTGGCGAATCAACTTGCACGGATGTTACAATTCACTTGAAACTATGCAGATGAAGACATATGTAGCAGAATTTGTGGATGATCTCGTACACAACTATGATGAAATCTAGCAGAAGCGCGGTGTCAGGGAACTTTGGAGTTTATTTGGCATTCAAACAATCACATACAGTACATTATGTCATACTGCATATGGTCGTACTGTATAGAGCTCATACTGCATGGGATTTTGTGGATCCCACTGTGGGGCAGTGTGAAATTAGATAATAATGTATAACGTATAATGTATAGGCCTGATTAGCACATTATGCACTAT
>JBBPNN010001107.1:0-12008 GCA_038090935.1 Hortiboletus campestris
GTCTTTTATACTGGACAGTGATGAAACACTGTAGTACATGAGACATGTTTCAGATATGAAACGTGTAAGAGATAAAGGGATAAAACACGTATCAGGGATGAAACATGTAACAGAATGTGAAACGTATTATGAAACGTGTATCACATCTCATGACACAATGATGTCATGGTCTAGACCAAAGATAAGAAGAACTTATCTAATAATGGTGAGTAATATGGATAGTGTAAAGATGAGGTCATAGACCACTCTAGAATCTGGTATCAGAAATAGAATATCTGAATATGAAATACCAGAATTCTCAACACCTAGCACACCACGGGCGTCCAGGACGCCTGTGTGGTGTGCACTCCACCCCATTTGCGCACCACGAGTAGATGAACATTAGAAAAACCAAATAAAATAATGATAAGGGGTTTTCCAATTTGTAACCCTAGGGTTTAAATCACCCTAGGGACGGGGAAAGAGGGCTCATAAGGCATGAAGTGTGGATGCGGGAACGGGGACCTGGAGGGCGGGGGGACTCGTACTACTCTATGCCAAGGGAGGGGATGAAAACAAAGTGAGCCAGAACACATGAGAGGACGGGGATGCCAAGGATTTGAAGGGGACAAGAATGGGAACGGGCCCTGCAAACAGGGACAAGAATGGGAACGGGCCCTGCAAACAGGGACAAGCAAAGGGACGGGGAGACGGGGACAGGGACAGGGACAGGAACCAACGCGGGGATAGGCACGGGGACGGGGACGGGGACGGGGACGGGGACAGGGACGGAGCCACTCACATTGATACAACAGGGTCGGCAAGCCAAACAAGGCCTGGGCCATGGAGACGGGGACGTAAACGGGAAGGACGGGGATGGATACATTACGAGAGCGAGGGTCGGCAGGCCAAAAGAGGTAACTGTGGGGGGACACGGGGACACGGGGACATGGGGACGGGAACGGTGTGCGGTACCGGAGACGGCGACACATATGGATAGATTAGATTAGACCCTTTGTAATGGTATCATAATGGTATATCACAGGACAAATTATTTTTATTTCTTGCGAGTGTTTGTCCCACCTGTAAGGGTCCTATAAGCCCCTGTAAGGGCTTATAATTCCTTGACAACAAGTATTGGGGTGACTCAAGTGTCCCTTTTAATATCAGGGACTTGTACTTTTCCTGACGACTCAGGGCCTGCCACCAGAGCTGCCTTTCGAGTGACCGTGATCGATGAGGATGACACCAAGAGATCGTTCGACTTCACCGGCGAGCTGCAAAAACTCAACAAATCTGGTGCATCCAATCATCGCGCTGGCAGCTTCATCGAACAACTGGAAAACGCATTCCGCACTCCTGTCAAGGGCCGATTCTCGTTCTCTCTCTTCCCCAACGTTCTTGATTACCGTGGTCCCTGTGAGTTGCTCTCCTCGTCACGAAGGATTTGCTGATTAATGTGTGGTCTGAATCGGGGTGGGGCTACGATGGACTGAGTAATAGAATCAGGAATGTTGCAGGGACGAGGAGCAGCCCGCACCGCCCAAAGCAGCCAAGGATCGTTCTTTGCGGAAAGGTCGTCACCATGTAATTTGGGATGGTATGCAAGAACATTTGGGGTAAAGACATGTTGAAACACTTCTCACAACAAGAACGACCCAACGAACGGCACAAATGCAGCAACGGCCACGGCTCCCGTCGAGGGCAATGATGGCCACAAGCCTGCAGCACCGCTAGTGCTACTCGTGTTACCAGTCGAAGCGACAAGTAGGGGGCACTGAGGGGCGACAAGCAACTGTCCATAGTTTGCTGCAACCCACAACAGAACACCGTTCGTCCAGCCAAAACCTGCTTGGACGGTGTATTCACCGCCGTACCCCGAGGAATCGACATCGAGATTGGAAAACTTTTCGTACATCTTGAATCGGACAAGTTAGAATCCAGCAAATGCAAAGTAATGCAGAAATGACGACATACATTGCCAGTGTTGTTGACACTGTCAGTAAGGTTGAGTTGTGAAGCAGACAGCTGGGGCAGCATGTCCGGAATAGACCCTCCAGTAGCGTGCCTACAGACGATATGATAAGCCGACAAGCAAAGGATACGGAGAATGCTCACCAGCTACACAAGACGCTCGTAAAGTACCTGTTTGCCATCTCACGCTTGAGGGTAGCCGCCCAGCCCTCGCCGGCTGTGGCGTTTCCGCCGTTCACAACAGTTCCGTTCAACTGGTTGACATCGGCAACCGGTCCCGTTGCTGTGACGTTTACACTTGTCTGACTGGCATGGTACGGTTGTCCAGGGAGCTGGGCCTCTGTGAAATTGAGTTGACCAGCAGGGATAAGGTAGTATGTTGATTGTCCCGAGCCGGGCGTAGGGAGAGCGTTTGTTGTAATGTTGGAGGGCAGCGCCTCGAGAGCGGAGATGATAATGTGCTGGTGAGGTGGCCAGGCATTCGGTGCATCCCTGGGGGAACATGTCAAAAGTGACTTCAGAATATCAAGAGCAACTGCCGCTTACCATTGCAACCCCGTCCAGTCCACGAAGGTAACAGGAAAGGTGCCATTGTACTTGTTCATGACCATATTCACGGCGGCGAAGTAACCGAACGCGTTCGCCTGAGAAGCGAGGACATCGTCGGGGATGATATCGTTCCATACGGGGTAGAAAGTCGCGACCGTGAAGATGGAATTGCGTGAATTTGAAGTAAGGTTGAAATCATAGAACGCAAGCTTCGAAGAGTCCCACATAAGGTCCAAAATCCCAGCACGGATCCCAGAGGCAACCTGGCGGTGGTTAGCAGCAGCTGTGGCGTTCGAGTTTCCGTAAAGATTGGCTAGAAGGACATGGGCCTTGTCTAAAACATGTCAGTCATTCATTGCCAAGACAGCCAACCATATTACCCACAAAGGATACTATTCAGACAAATGGGAATGTTGTTCTTGACGTTCAGCGTACGGAGACCGGGATTTCCAAGTTGCGGGACGAGCTGGAACCGGGAGCTGTAGTCCCAACCGGACTCTGCTCCGGTGGCGAGCTCGCTATATAACTCGGCAGCTTGGGAATCTGTCAGAGGCGTTGATAGTGTGGGGTCATGAACGGTCAGGTAATCATCGATGTACGACTCTGGGCGTGGCGCGCTGTTATTGACCGCGTAGTGAACCATGGAATAGGTCTGGCCAGTATATGGGCTCGTCACCCGGATTGTACGTTGGGTGGACCACCACGCAAGTTCCACCTAAGGCATCTCGGTTAGCAGAGTGAGACCAATAAAACAATGCACGTACCTCAGCACTTGGCAGCCCACGCTGAAGAATCGACGTGTCGCCTGTAGTAGTAACGTAGTCTGAAAGCATCTTGACCCACACATCAGATTCAGTCTCGAATAATCGAATACTCGGAACTTACGTGGACGAATAACGGGGGCTGAGAACGATTCAAGTCTACGCATGTAAGCCTACGCAGACCGGTGTGATAGGGTGAGTGTATACTTACAATAAGTACGACCGCCATTAGGAATGAATCCGAAATTGTTTATCTCGTCCATAAAATTCTGCAATGTTCCGTTGACGGTACTATAAAGTTGGGATTTCAGCAAGCCCTGGATGATCCAGTAGCTGTCCCAATAATCTGCGAGGAACACGTCAGTCTTCGATCAAATAACCACCGAGAAATGCCAAACATTGTTCTCGGAAGCGTCCACCGGGAACGACGAAAGTGTGGTTCAGCGGGATAAAGGTGCTCTCACACGCTCCGCCGGGATATATGCTACAAAGAGCGGATTGGTTGACCGTTCTAGCAAGTTGAGTCCAGTATCCGTTGACGATTTGGGTAAATGCCTGAAGCAAGGGGTCGGTGACATTCTTCAAGAATGACGGAGTTGCAGTGAAACCGGGTAACGCAGCATCCTGGAGCTCGAGACCCTCCCCAAGGAAGTCATAGTCCATAAAATTGATAATATCGCCCTCGGTCACGGTTGAGAGATTGAACGCAGCAAAGTCTGCGAGAACTTGCTGAGAGGATTTGCTCGTGGGTTTGTCGACTATCGTCTTGGCATCGGAGTACGGCTCCGCGAGATTCACGGTTTGCAGCAACTACGTCGTTACAATCAGCGATCAGTCACGACTTTAGACAACAAACGAGGGCGGACTTACTGCGCCTGGACAAAATATTTGGCCAATGCACCATGGCTGGACAGGGGGCAAGGCTACCTGCGAAGGAACCAAGGCACTGAGAGGGGCCGTAGGGCTAGCTACCGAGGTCGAAATGGTCAGAGTGGGTAATCCCGTCGTCTCCGGGGATGTTGCTTCCTGGGGTGCAGCATGGGCATAATGGACCAACCCAGCGAGGGCGGCGAGCTTCAAGGATGTAACAAACATTTAGGCGGGAAAGCCTCGAAGCGTCAAGAAGCGGCGTGATCTGAAATGGCAGGGGGTCCTCAGGGAGAAACTGGTAACGTTACGTTGAACCTCCCGTCGTAGGGCAGACAGGAACGGGTTCCTATAAGCCCACACCGCTGGGACAATTTATACCTGAGAGGCCTGAGGCATGAAACCGGGGCCCGGACATCGTGCAAGATCGGGAGCGTATCAAAATGATGGAATAGTTTCTACAAACCAGGAAGGTGAAGCTTCAAGTTAGCCGACTACTTACACCCAACCTAAATATAATCTGCTGCGCTCGGCGCAAGACAGGCACTCAGTCTACATACTTGGACAATCGCCGCTCATGCTGCACTAAGTAAGAATCTTTCGTACAAAATACTCTCATGGATTGATCGTACGACGCTCAAGATTAAATCAAGGATAACCGAAAGGTGGAGCATGTCACTGTATATATAGTGGCCATCTTAGATACTGTTAGGCGTACATCCCATAACATACCATGCCAGTTCCCAGCGTAACGACACAATGTGCGAGAGGCTGTCGTGAGCTGTGGCCAGTTTCTTGCATGGGTGAAGGTGCTAAGGACACAGAGAAGGCAACCAAATGGTTGTCCGGGTTCGGAGTGATCCCGATATGTAACAGATCCCCTTGAAGCAATTGAAACTGAGGCACTCGCCGTATGTCGTGTTCCACGAGACACGCCGGAAGCCAGACAGACCAAAGTCAGCTGGGACTAACGTCCACGTCCTAACGGGACTGCATTGCCGTATCAAGGTTAGACAGATTCATCCAAGTGAGAGTGGTAGTCCGACATCACAGAGGTTGAGTCAAGTGATGGCACGAGCGCAAACTCTCGCGCCGTAGGGTATAGGTTGTAATTGTCGACAGGAAACGCGTGCCATGCCCACCTGGCTGGCGACCGGAGCGCGGTGACAAAACCACCGTCGGATGTCCCAAATTTCATTATTGTTTATGCCTCTCGTTGAATAGCTGAGCCCAAAGAACATCGTCTTAGCATGGCGCTGCCAAGGTCAATAAGCTCAAAGGGTGTGAAAGATATGACGACTCAACATTGCAAATTTCGCGATCTCAAGTTCCGGTGTACGTTCACATTGAATGCGTAACAGACTCCACTTTGCGTGCAAGAAAATATTATTTTTGTAGGAGATGCAATGGTGTACTTACGAATGGTATGCCCTACGCTCACGTCTTCTCTTTCGACTGGAAGTGGATCAAGAAAAGCAGCCAAACTGCTACCCGCACCCCGAACTCGTACATCTTAGTCAAGCATCGTGTTAATGCTACAACGCACCTGCCCCCTTGTCACGAGCAAAGCAAAGGTATCGGTGCGTGGGGTCCAACACGTTCAATTGTCCAATCCTTCCCAATACTCCTAATCGACCATCATGCGCTCCGTTAGGAGACCCTCGCCATACGCCATGCTTTCGAAAATGACTTGTCTCCAGACGTTGACAGTGAATTCTTCAGCTTCCTCTTCTAAAACCTGTGACAAAAACCTGATCAATGAAACTATTTCTTAATAAATATCGAACTCATACAGGTTCCAGGCCATCGACGAGCTTCTGGGGACTCTTATGGTCCTTGAGGTGTTCTAGGACGAACATAATCAAATCATCGTCTTCTAATTCGCCGAGGTATTTGACCATGAGGCGTTTAACCAGTGGCTCGAACTTTCGGTCAACCATGCTCTAGCGAAACAGGTCAGCGAGCTCACAGAAAAGAAAACCCGAGCGTACATCGTTGAGGCCATCCCACCTGACCTTCGCCTTGTACAACGTCTCCTTGTCGTGGGGAACAGACTCCTTGATCGTCTGCAGCCGCTCCTTCGCCTTCTCGCCCTCCGCGGCGCTGAAATCAAGTTTGACCAATGGGACCTTCCGTTTCTTGATATCCTCTTCCTCCTCCTCTTCTTGTCCGAAGACGGCGGCCTTGGAATCCTTTGGCGCGGCTTCAGCCTTCACCGGCGCGGGTGCAATCGACATGTTGAGTTTGACTGGTGCACCATCATCAAGAAGCATTCCAGCTTTACGCTGTTCTTCAGCAAGAGCTTGCATGTCTTCCATCTGACGAGCAAGGAACTTCTCTGATTCGATACGCAGGTTCTCAGCTTCACGCTCCTCATAAGCGCGTGATTCAGCATCGGCCGCTTCTTCGGCAACGACTCTGCGTGCACGAGATTGTCGCCAGCGTGCTCTAGCAGTGTCATTGCGTTAACAAAATACAACAACGAATAAGATCAGGCCAACACACCGGTCAACGTAAAACAACTCATCACTCTCGTCGTCGTCCCAGACATCGAGCCGGGCTTGCATTTCCACGCGATCCCGTTCTTCGGCTTCCCTGATGGCATTCTGACGCGCAATCGACCGTTCTAGTCCAGCTATGCGAGCTCGTTCTCGAGGTTCATAGCGGCGTTCTCTCTGCGAGGTTTATAGACATCTCAGCCTCACAGCACGAACCTGCAACTATTATCAGTCGAATAAAACACTCACGTCCTTGAAGGAAACCTCCTCGTCTCGCCTTCTGGCCTCTTTCCGGTCCCGCTCCATTTCCTCGTCAGACTTTGGGCCCCTACTCCGCTCATCCAATGCTCCCGTCGCAGCACCCGTATCCTCCGCCTTCACAAAGCCGACAGGCTTGCTGTAACTTTGCGGACCTTTCCCCTGTGTCTGTTGACCCTTTCCAGGCGTCGATTGAGATGGCTGCTGCGACTGTGGCTTACCCCACTTTGGTCCACTGGGCACCGGAGTTAAGAGATTCGGTATACTCTCGCGAACTTCTCGTACTTTCTCTCGTTCACGCTTCGCGGCCCGTTCGCGAAATTGTGCGATCTCGGAGATGACGAGGCCGCGTTGGGTTTCTGGAAGATCAGCTTCCTGAAGATCGTGGAGGTGAGGGGGTATGACGTATTTCTCTTTGTCGAGAAGGCCATTGTTAGCTGCATCTTGAGAAGTACGATTGATCTCTTCGACAAGTCCGTTAACCTTGGCTTTAGCTTGCTGCATCATGGCCTCGTCCGTCTGTTTCCATGCTCATCGTAAGAATACGGATACGACAAGGATACGATAACGAAAGAGTGAAGCTCACGTCCGTCTTCATCTTTTGCGCAGAGTAGGCGTCCAAAAACAGTTTCGTCTTTTCATCGGCTTTGATCTGGGAAAATGTATACGACGTAGGCGTGAAACGATCAGCCCGATAGCAGTGGGACGCACCAGAAGCTTTTTGTTCGCGCACCCATCCTCAAGCGCCGGTAGCTCGATGCCCTGGAGGAGAGTCAAACATCTGATTGCAGAGTCCGGATCCTCGAATTCCGCAAACCCAAACCCTTGTGGTTTGTTTGCAGGCGTGATGAGTCGTTTGAAAGACTTGACGGGACCACACGCCTGGACGATTCAGATGTGAGTCACCACCATCGGACGGAAGCGATACGGCACTCACGGTGAGCATCTGGTTAAGAAAGCCATCGGTGATCCCGCCAGATATCGAACCCACAAACAGAGTTGCCTGTTTCTGAGGGGGCATAAAAGGTTGATGCATCATTTGTTGCTGCTGTGCGAGAGCCGAGATTGAGGGGCCTTGGCCATACGATGGCAAAGGTGGACGCAGACCAAGTCCTAACCGGTTCGGCGCAGGTTGCATGTTTGACTTGAATTATGTGTTTTTTTCCGTGTTTGATTTTGATTGGCGCAGATTCTAAACTTGATAAATGTAGAACAGAACAGCGACAGATGAAGCTCACAATGGGATATACGGTTCGACGCTGGCTTGAAAGGAGGGAGTCAGAGCGACACGGATGTGGTCAGAAGTCAAGGTCAGAAGACCATACTCCATGCGATCAGCCTTTGTGGCAGTGGTTTTCCCACAGCCCACGCAAATTGACTACCATGGTGCTCTTCTTCACGTCGTCCGGTAAGTGGACATCAGTGCATAATTGGACGTCCTCTGACTCCATTTTAGCGGTGAACCCACCAGAAACCATCTACATGGGAAAGGACAAGGTCGAAAGTATGTGTCGGGCCGTCCTGTACACACGGCCGACACTCACTCGCACAGATCAGACGAGGATCTGATCAAATATGCATGGCCTCAGGATGTGTGGTTCCACGTCGACAAACTCTCTTCTGCTCACGTATATCTCCGTATGCCCGAGGGCATGACTTGGGAGGCGATACCGCAGGCCCTCTTGACGGACTGCGCTCAGTTGGTAAAGGCAAACTCGATCGAGGGTAAGTGAGCGCTTGGATCATCACTTTCTCACTTCTCAACCCGCGAAGGAAATAAGAAGGATGATCTGACTATTATATACACACCTGCCGACAACCTCAAGGTACGAATGATCTGCGGAATGATCAACGGATCATGGTGACATAGTTCGTGCGCAAGAAACAAGGTGACATGGCTGTCGGTCAAGTTTCCTTCCATAGCGACAAACGGGTACGCCTGCCACAGAGTTCACTGCGCGCGCGCGCTCAATCTTACAAAAATTTTCTAGGTGAAGAGAAGTGCGTTTATCCCCGTCTCCGCGCACCATCCAAGTCATTAAGGACCTGCTCTAGTCCACGTTCCCAAGCGAGAAAACCCCATTGTCAATCGCCTCAACAAAACCAAAGTCGAAAAAGTAGTTGATCACGAGCAGGAGAAAATCGACCGCGTCAAGAAGGAGAATGCTGAGAAGCGTGCGGTTGCCGCCCAAAGAGTGAGCATTCCTTTCTACGTGTGTCTTTTGAGACCCACCGTTTTTTTTTCTAGAAAAAGGAAGAGGCTGAGCTCGCGAAGCAGAGGGAAGAAGAAAAGGCTGCACGGTCGTATGATTTGCTATTCAATGTCGACGAAGACCCAGACGCTCCCAAGCTGACCGGCAAGGCGATCGAGGAGGATTTCATGTAGTACACCCTTGAATTCTTTTTCTGTACCTATCGTGCTTGTCGATCTACTTTTGCCGATGTAATCGCCCTTGTAACGTGGAGCCACTGGTCCGCCAGCTAACCACTCTCCGACCAAGGCCGTGGTTCTGATTCACTTGGTCGAACACCAACATGAGCATCCGCTTCGCTGCTGTCCCACATACCCAAGATGACGCGGACGATCGTGCAACGTCGTCCAACTCTGATTCTGAAGACTATGCAGAGGAAGATAATAACTTCGAAGACTGGACTTCCGATCAAGGACAACTTCAAGCTTGTCGATCGCTCTTCGAGGACAAAACGTTCGCCACAGCAGCAGAAGCCTTGGCGCACGATAGATCCACACATGGATTTGACCTGGATGCCGTGAGCAAACAATGGAGTGCGTCTTTTTTGCCAGTGCGCTCGTCTGTCTATTGAAGCCGACCTGCAACATCAGAGCCAGACCTTCATCGCCGGATACGACTGATCAATTTCATCCGAAAGCATGTGAGCTCGACGATGCTCCTCTTCGCATCGAAGATGATCATACTGTTCTTGCGTAGAAATTGACCCCTGCGGATGTTGGCAATCTAACAGGGGCTGAATCATTCTTCACATCCGATGACTATCTTATTCCCGTCATCGAAGATGACCCCCTACTTCGTAAGTTTCGTTCTCGTCTACAGTGATCATCATCGCATTATTCCCATCCAGAACTTGACTTTGACGACGACTGGACCGACGACGACGAGGATGGACCTTCCGCCGAACATGCCTCTGGCCCACCCCCAGACCTCCCCAGCGCCCTCAGACGCATTCAAATTCTTGAAAAGAAGCTATCTCAGGCAAAAACCGACTTGTCGGACTACCGAAGACTCGTCACTCAAAACCTGGACATCTCCAGCGTCGCTGAGATCATAAATGATCCTGGTCCATCGACCGACGAGGCTCCCCGGGACGACGACACACATTACTTCCTGGGCTATGCATACAACGGTGTGCTTCATTTTGTTGTGCTAGAAGGCAGCGATGGTGCTCACATCATATGATTCATATCCAGATATTCACGCTGTAATGATACAGGATAAAGTCCGGACATCTTCATACGCCTCGTTTATCCTTACAAACCCCATTTTGTTCCGTGACGCCATCGTTCTCGACGTCGGGTGTGGGACTGGCGTCCTTTCTCTATTTGCAGCGAAATCCGGTGCGAAACATGTCTATGCTATCGATGCAAGCCCTATCGCTGCAAAAGCCGAAAAGATTGTCCAAGAAAATGGGTTGCAGAACGTTATTACGTAGGTTTCTCGTGTTAAGCTCTTGTCATCGCGTTGTCCTTACCTTGCTGGTAACCCTAGCGTGATACATGGAAAAGTGGAAGAAATCAATCTGCCCGATGACGTTGATCACGTCGACATCATCATATCCGAATGGATGGGCTATGCACTACTCTACGAATCGATGCTTGATTCTGTTCTGCATGCACGTGACAAATTCCTCCGTCCGAACGGAGGTGTCATGGCACCAAGTCAATGCAGGATGATGTTGGCGCTCTGCGAGGGCAGCGCAGTAGTGAAAGATAGGGTGGATTTCTGGAATGACATATATGGTGCGCCTTTCCTCGATCATACATTCTCATGCCATTGAACAGCCTGTGACCGCGACCAGGGTTTGACCTTTCCGAAATGGCACATAGCGTCTACAAGGATGCCATCATTGACGTCGTCAGTCCGGAATCGGTAGTCAGCGAGCCATACCTACTCAAAGTAAGATTCCTCTTGTCCCCCTTTTCTCTTGTTCGTAACCCATTCCACAGGATCTCCACCTCCAATCCATCACGTCCCGTCAACTCGATTTTACGTCCCCGTTTTCACTCACCTCGTCCTCGTCCATGCGCACCAAAATCCACGCGCTGGTACTCTACTTTGACGCGTTCTTCACTACCACCGGTGAACCTCTCTCACCAGACGTCCCTGTGCGGCTCATCAAAGATGGCGACGTCACCCTCGCGGAGGTGTGGCCGATCGCGGGCAAACCACCGCCCAAGCGTAGGGCCAGCGTGACCCCAGGCCTTAAAGAACGCGAAGAAAAGCGCGTCATTAGTTTCAGCACAGGACCGACGAGTCAACCGACGCATTGGATGCAAACTCTCTTCTTGCTCAAGGACCCGATCTGTGCCGAGGAGGGTGGGTCTTTTCTTTTCTTTTCCTCCCTTTCCTTTTGCTTCGTTGCTGACATGCTTTGGTCGTGTAGGTACGGTCGTCTCTGGGACGTTTTATTGCAAGAAGAGCGAGACTAATTCAAGGGAACTCGATGTCGAGATTCATTATTCGGTCAGGAAGTGCGCAGATGCGCCAGCGAGCGAGGTGACCGTCCAGATGTACAAGGTTCACTAGTGATGTGCCCCTGTGTACCATGTACAACAATCAACCAAACATACGAACGTGTTGGGAAAGTCACGACCCACAATAAATATTGGATTTGGGCATGGAATCAGAATCTAAACCATTCACCGAGGCTGTGTGAGCAAAGCGTGTAAGTAGTATTGCAACTAAGTAGTTAGTGTTGACACGTAGGATTACATGCGATATCAATTATGTGCGCGAACGGGTCCATGCATACTACGTACAAGAGTCCCTACAGACAACCCATAAGAATGAAACGAGAGTGGATAGCAACATGTATGTGGAGAGCGTAACAACACGATCGCATCTAGACCTTTTTCAAAACGTCAGGT
>JBBPNN010001108.1:0-11991 GCA_038090935.1 Hortiboletus campestris
CAAGTATCATTGGCAACCTAAGCAGTCGCGTTAAGGTTGTTTCAATCAGATCAAGTTGGGACTGCACAGCTGCGGACTGTGGAGTACAGCATGGTGGCGATAGCATGGAGTGGAATGCAGATAAAGAGGTAAGTGATGAAGCGTGAAGGAGTAGAGCACTCCCAATGTTCGACATCCTCATCCTCAGTATAACCTTCGCTACGCTTTGCATCACTTTGCTGGTGGTGTTGGGCATTCTGGCCTTGACGCGAATGATTCTGGATCTCCAAGAGTGAGTGACGGTTCGGCAGGTGCCCATCGTAGTACATGGCAAATTTTGTGAGTCAGCTCACTAATGTCGAGGAAGTGAGCTGACTGTTGGCAGTGGGAAGGTCCTTTGAGGTGATGGCATATAACCCTCATTGGATCCATGATGGAAAGAAGGGATGGAAAGATATGGGGTGGCTGGAGCAATGCAAGATTTTCTGTCTTTCGAACAATCAGACCATGGACTGGGGTGATCAGGTGACCAACGGCTGGGGCGGCAGCAGAGGAGGATGGGGTGGAGCTGGTGGTGATGACAATGAGGACGGTTAAGGTGAAGTAACTGTAGCAAACTCTTCAAGAAATTGGTGGCGACCAGGGGAGCCTTGATGAGAACGAATAGTCTCGATCTCATATTCGTCTTCTCCTTTAATGACCTCAGAAGGAGGGTTGAAATAGTTTGAACTGTGTTCATCTGTTTCCATAAAGGTTGAAAGGAGGGAGGCGTGGAAGACATTGTGAATCTTCTTCCAAGTCGGGGAAGACGAAGCCTATAGGCATAAGAAGAAATGACTGTGTCGATCTCAAATGGTCCTTTGCAGCGAGGGGCAAGCTTGCAAGAGGGGAAATTGAACTTGAGATTTCAAGAATCAAGCCATACCTTTGCTCCTACTTTCCAGGGGGTAAACTTCGTTCCAATGCACTCTTTGACGGTTTGAGCGGCTTTAGTGTGGGCGGCAGTGGCCTCCTTTCGGGCGGCATCAAGGATTTCCAACCGCTTTTCCAAGGTGGGAAGAAAGGTGGTTTCAATTGGGGGATATGCACGGGGTTCGTACCCATGCATGAGTGAGAACGGAGTGGCATTGGTCACAGAGTGAACCAAAGAATTGTGAGAGAACTCGGCCATTGTTACAATCGGTATATTCTCGAACCCCTATCTTTACCCCTATGTTTGTGGACTTATCATTTTCTGCATAACCCACAGACATTTCTTGCCCTTCACCCCTTTCTCATGCTGTTACTCATCCTTGTCTCTGATTCACGCACGAGACTTCTCGTCTTCCCCATTATCACTCTTCTTATGTTTCACTTCTTCACAGAAGCGTTCGATCACGCTTCTTTTCCATTCTTTGATACACATGTTTCCCTCATGCCTATGCTTCTCTTCCATTCTGCCACACCATGTGTTGGCCTTATGTCTTTCATTTCTGTTTCCACCCTATGCCCTATTCCCCATTTGATACCAGATCATTAGATATGCTCCAAACATGTACATACCTCCAGTAGGTACTTAAGGCTCAATGCCACCACCAGAGAACCTCAGTCTCGTTCCGGTGCTTTCCTCTAAAGTACTATAAGAAGGACTCTCTTGACTTGACAAGTCTCCTCTACGCCTCTCTCTGAGTCCAAGTCTCTTGTTGGCAACCTAAGCTACACTTTAGAGTTGTTTCAGCTATTGGCAAGAGTTCTGCCCACTTCGTGGCGTTTCCTTGGCAGAAGATCTGGAGATAAGTTTTGAGTTCTTGGTTAACCTGTTCAGACTCTCTGTCAGTCTGAGGGTGATAGGCAGTGGAGAGGGCAACGTCGTAGGAAAGGAGTTGGGCAAGCTCCTTAGCAAAGGCAGAGGCAAACTGAGGACCACGATCCGAGATGACTTTGTCGTGAAGTCCAAATTGGCAAAAGACATTTTTGAAAAAGAGGGATGCTATCCCTGCAGCATTGATGGCTTTATTAGAAGGGATGAAAATCACCCCCTTCATAAGCCCATGGTCGACCACGACCAGTACAGAATCAAAACCAGAGGATAGGGGGAGGTTGGTGATCATGTCACAGGAAATTTGCTGGAAGGGCCGACTCGCAGAGGAGGAGATTGGACAGAGACCAGGAGCCACCAGATGGGTGTTGACCTTGTTGGCTTGACAAATAGCACAGCCAGCAACAAAGCAGCAGACAAAGGTGGTCAGACTGGGCCATCAATAATCGCACTGCACAAGGTGAACGGTACAGAAATACCCTCCATGACCCCCAGCAGGCAAATCATGGAGGGACCTAACAAGGTCCTGTCGGGCAGGTTCTGGAACATAAAGACGCCCCTTAAAATACAGGGAGCCATTGAGGAAGGTCCAGTCCTTCGGGGAGGCACAAGGGAAAAGCGAGTTGCCTTCCATCAAAGCTTTGATGGCATCAGAGACGAGGGGATCGTCGGCGGTATGTTGGGCAATCTTCTCAGCAATGAGAACGTCCATTTGCCCAATGATAACATCGGAGACTTCTGTAGCAGTGACAGGAATCTCAGGAAGGAGAGTTACAGCAGTGTTGTCAGAGGATGTATTGACAACATCCCAATGAGAGAGCACATCCGCGGGACCCATGGCAGAGCCTGGTTGATTGTCCCAACGGAGGTCGAAGTCCTGTAAGAACATCAACCAGCGAGCCTGACAGTGAGAGAGATTCTGAGGAGACTTGAAGTATGTCAAGTTTCTATGATCCATGATCACCGTGACTGGGTGATGGGTGCCCATGAGGTATTGTCTCCATTCCTCAAGGGCTTGTATGATGGTGAGGACTTTGCGGTCATAGATATTGTAATTTCGCTCAGCCAGAGCAAAAGTCTTCGAGTAGTAGGCACATGGATGGAGATCACCATTGCTATCTTTTTGCATCAGGACGGCACCTGAGGCACAGAGGGAAGCATCCGTCATAATGTAGAACGGATGGTCAGTGTCAGGGTATTGCAATACTGGCTGACGGAGAAATGTGTCCTTGAGTTTCTGAAAGGAAGCCTCATGGTCTGGTAACCATTGCCAGGCAGCATTCTTCTTCATCAAAGAAAGAAGTGGTTGGATGATGTTGGAGAAATCCAGGATGAACTTCCTATAGAAATTGCAGAAGCCCATAAATGAGCATACTGCACTGACAGAGCGGGGGTGAGTCCACTCCTCAATTGCATGAAGTTTCACGGGGTCCATGGAAACTTCACCTTCTCCTATGATCATTCCAAGGTACTTGGCTTTGGATGCACAGAATGTGCATTTCTCGAGTTTGACGCCTAGTTTATGTTCCCTAAGGTGTTGGAGAACAAGATGAACACAGGAGATATGTTCGTTGTAATCCTTGGAATGAACCATCAAGTTGTCCATGTAAATAATAAGCCAGCCTTCCGTAAGGTAGTCGGCAATGATGAATGTCGGAGGAGAGTTACACTGTCCAAAGAATATTACAGTGGGTTTGAATAGTCCAAGAGGGGTAGTGAAGGCAGCCTTTCATTGATCCTTGGGGCGGATATGGATGTTGTTGTAGCCCCAACGGATGTCAAGTTTGGTGAAGTACCACAAGTGTTTCAAGGTGTTGATGAGGTTAGCTATGCAAGGAAGGCGTTCTTGATTGTGTGGGAGTTGAGATACCAATAGTCCTGGCAAGGACAATAGGTTCCATCTTTCTTCGGCACAAAGAAAAACGGAGAAGCCTGTGGAGACTTCAACGGCACGATCTTTCCTTCTCATAAGTTTTCTTCGACAAATCCTTTCAACACCTCCATTTCCTTGGGGTTCAAGGAATAATTCTTGGCTCATTTTGGAACGAACGATTTGTCGAGTTCGATGGTGTGGTCAAATGGTCGGTGAGGAGGAAGAGGGACATCTTTAGCTTTCGTGAAGATGTCACAAAATTCCGTGAACTCTGGCAGGAGTTCAACAGTCTTCTTTTCTTGCTCCAAGGTGATTGAGGTGGAGACAGTGGTTCAGTTGATTTCTAAGGGAGGTAGCACTCCCATAGACACAGCTAAATCATCGACCAGTTGGTCAAAGATAGCATCCTTGGAGACAGAGTTATATCATAGGAGGTATCGTTGTGTTTCAGCATCCTCCTTTGGTCACAAGATCCCCTTGATAAGCAGCAAGGAGACCGTTTCAGTTGACCAATCGATGGTCAGATTGTTATGGCAAAGCCAAGGAAGTCCAAGGATGATGTCCTCTTTGCACATAACCAGGTAGAAAAGTCGTTTTTCTATGTTCTCCCCTATATGAAGGTGTATGGTCGTCGTTCTTCATATAAGACCTCCTTGATTGACGGTTCCATCCACATTGTGGGCCATCAGAGGCTTTGGCAATCATTCTGTTGCCCATCCGAGCCAATGGACAAGGGCTGAGTTGATGAAACAACCTGTAGCTCCACAGTCGATGAGAGCTTCCATTTCAGCAATTTTGCAGTTTGATCTGGAAAGAGAAACAGGAATTGAGATTGATCGTGCATTCTTTCCAGATACAAATACAGGTGCTATCGTAAATGAGGGTAAAGACGCTGATGCTTTCCCTCCATTCAAAAATCCTGTGGTCCCTTGTTAGCCCCTTCTTTGTAAAAGATAGTGGGCTTAGCAAGTTCTTCTTCCACAAGAAGTCAAGCCATATCTTCCATGGCATCAACTGGCATTCCATCTTCGAGAAGTTCCCCATAGACAATTTTGAGGGAATTCACCACCTCTGTGTCGGAGAGATTGAGCTTTCAGGCATATTCCTCGAGAGGGGACGGAGGAACAGAGACCATAGCAGCTTGAATTCTCAGAGCTGAAGGAGTGGGAGGGCGAGGTGAGAATCCCACCACCCGAATGAGGTGTTTGGTGGTGCGGCATCTGACCTTGTGGCATATGAAACACTTGTTGTTATGCAAGTGCTCGGTGTGTTGGGCAGGGTTGAGTTGGATGGCATCAATGTCCATGGCATTGGGGTCATAGCGGGAGGAGGTATTGGAAGAGTGCTGATTACCTCCAGAAGGGATGTAGTGGGAAGATCTGGAGCACAAGTGTTTCAAGCACTGGACCACGTCATAAAACTGAGCGGCTTTATCGAGCCACTTCTTAGCTGTGGGAGGCTCATCCTCAACAGCTGTCATTCTGAAGGCCAGGTTGGCAGACACTGCCTTCTTCAACATGTCTTTTAAGATGTGCTGGTCCGAGATACCACTCCTTCTGGCTTCAAGTTCAAAAGCAGAGCGGAATCCGTGGAAGTCCCCTTTAAAGGGCAGCCCTTCCATGCATATATCAGACAAGGCTGTGCGAGCCTTGCTGGTCCGATCTGAGGCGAAGAATACTCGCGCAAAGTCGTCACCGAATTTCTCCATCGTTTTCTTGGTAAGCAGAACTCCATCGTCCAGCATCTTCTTCAGCCATCCCTTAGAGAATATTGTGCCTTGTCCTTTACTCATCTTGTTGCAAAGAGTGAGTATCTTCGTCATTGAGGACGCATACCATGGTGACATTGTGAAAAATGCCTCCATTGCAAGGATCCATCGTTGGGCATCCTTATTCCAGCCAGAGAAGTCTTCTGGCAGACTGGCCTTGAGCTTGGTCCTATTGACATGCTTTTCTTCGTCAGCCATGTTGTCTTCATTGTCGTCAGTGGGGTGATAAGAATCAGAAGAGTCGGATTCATTATCGGCAAGCAGAGAATGCGGAGCCTGTGGGGCAGGGGGAGAAGTCGGTTCTGAAGGATCACGGGTAGGGGGAGGTGGCGGCGGTAGCTGTTGGACAGAAGGTGGGCGAGTTGGTGGAAGAGCGGGAGCACGAGCTAGTGGAGAGTTGAAGGAGAACAGTGAAGCTGAGGTGCCAGGTATACGCCTGCCTGAACATGGATACAGAGAACATGAATCCAGTTCTGGATGAACAGGCGAGAGCTCTGGTGGAGCAGGAGCTGATTGGGGTCGAGAGGGTGGTCCTCCTTCTTCATCATCATCTCTAGCTGCATTGCAGAGAAGATGTTCAAGGTTGATCCTTCGCATGGTGGAGGTGGTCTCGTCCTTCTACCGAATGGTAGGGACGGTAAAGCAGTTAGTTCTTTTGTTACACTAAGCATAGAACCTAGCTTATCGGCGAGAGTCTTGTGATGAACAACGAGTAACAAAGATTGCTAGAGGGCCACGTCCTCAGAGCAAGTAGAATAGTCTACAATGCTTGATAGGCGTAGAGACTGTGAGCACCAGGTCTCGCTTAGTAGATTGCAATCTACTAGATGGGTTGGGCTAGAAACTACACTTGGATTGCATAGAACTAACTTGTGGAAACTACAAATACAGTGGGCATTTATATACTGTGAGCGGACCCCGAATAAGGGATCCTAAAGGGGAAACAGAACAGCGGAGTGCCATTCTAGAAGGGGATACGTCCATAAGGAGAACGGAACAGAACGGATCAGGAACTGTGGACTGCGGACTGCGGTGCACAGTTTGGGAAGAGTCGGAAAGACGAAAGAAGACATACAAAAAGAGGAAGAGGAGTTCCGGTAGGAAAGAAGAGCAGAATGAATGGAACTCCATTGAACTAAAAGGAATCAGGAGAAATATGGAAGAAGGAATCAAAGTTGGAGTCCTCGGGTTCCCAAGCAGTGATCCACAAATTGAACTTGTGTTCCTTGGCCTCCAATAACCAGGGGATTTCTGTAACAGAAAAGGTACTTGAGTGATGCAGAATGATCAACGCACAACCCACTCATACACCCCTCCCTCAAGGTTATCAACCTGACAAGAACACAGCCCCTATCAACCAGGAACTTCGGATGCAATTCCAGACAGTCATCGGCTCATTGTTATCCCTCATGCTCGGCACTGCAGTGACACAAATGGCACAACAGTCTGCCAATCCATCTCAAGAGCACTTAGATAAGACTCTATACATTTGCCAATATCTCATTGGAACACGTGATTATTCACTTATGTATGATGGTACTTCTGGAAATGGTATCACCACCTGCACCAACTCAGATTGGGGAGCAGACCCGGAATCTCGCCACTCCCAAACTGGATTTTATATTAAGTTGGTGAATGGTGTCTTCCTATGGAATTCACACCTTCAAAAAACAACAGCTCTCTCTTCTACAGAAGCTGAATATGTTACGCTAAGCATAGAACCTAGCTTTATCCAGAGGAGTCATGTGACGAACGACGGAGAAAGTCAGATGGTTTCCGCCCAAGGTCCTATGTTATCCTTGCGGCGCGAGGTGGAATCGAAGAGTCTACTGCGCTTGGTAGGCGAAGAGACTAGGAGAAGGGTCTCGACAAGTAGACTCGCGAGTCCACAAGCGGATTGGGCTAGATACTACACTTGTATTGCATAGAACTAACTGGGGAATAGTACAAGTACAGTGGGCGTTTATATACGTGAGAGCGGACTCTGAATAGGGAGTCCTAAAGGGGAAACGGAACAGCGGAATGCCATTCTAGAAGGGGATACGTCTGTAAAGGAAACGGGGTCAAGGGGAGGAACGGAACGGAACGAAGGAAGACATACTGCGCAAAGGATCAGGAGTTCCGGATGGAAAGGAAGATCAGAAGATGAATGGGACGCCGTCTACGGGTCGAAAGAATCAGAAGGCAAATCGAAGAATCGGAGGAAATCGGAATCAGGGTCGTCGGGAGGAGAAGAAGAAATCCATGAGGCGAACTCGTGTTCCTCGGCCTCGGACATCCAGGGGATTTCTGTAACAGAATACATGGCCTTGAGCGATTGTTCTCGCCAGGTCATATGGATTAAACAGATGTTTGGGGAACTTGGTTTCAACTTAAAACCTATTCCCATCTGTGGTGACAATCAGGGTTCCATTTTCATGGCTAACAACTCCATTACAGAACGTTGCACCAAACATATTCCAATTCACTACCACTTTGTACGTGACGCTGTTACTGACCAACATATACAGATCTTCTATATCAAAGAGACTGACAATCCTGCCGATATGTTCACCAAGAACCTTGGATATGTCAAATTTGAGTAGTGTAGGTCTCAAATTGGTTTGATCAACTACCACCTTCTGCTTGTGCGAAGAGAGCTGTACTCACTAAGCAAGGGGGAGTGTTGAATGAACTCGTGTAGATATGGTAGTAGTTCACTTACAGTAGTTAGTTCACACACACTTCATGTAGCATATATAAGTTTGGACTCAGCACGTCTGAATTCTAATCACTCTTGATCCCATACCACTACCTTCCTCAGTTAGCACCACCAGCAGGTAAGCTGCATGGCTGTGTCAATGCATGCTTCTGACACAATCATTGTGGAAGACATTCATCTATGGCCAACTGACTTTCATGTCTGTGATATCACACAATTTATTAGACTCACCTACATTCCTTGACGACAGCAGAAACTGTGAACATTTTTTGAGGATTACTTCAGTGTCCCATACTCAGTGCAAACGTTCAGGCAGACACAACAACTTTGGGAGCACCAGGAGAACAAGAGACTCCAAGCACAGTTCATCGACTATGGATGGTCAGAGAAGAGTCAGTGGGCCATGTTTGTAACAGAGGTGAAACACACATTCTGGCATTTCTCTTTTTTTTTTTTTTCACTCCCCAACACCTGTTATTTCATCATGTATTAATATTGTACTAATTGATTTGTACCTAAGCAATATAGCAAGTCACAGTCTGGGTATGGTCTTACTGTCTTAAAGTGTGTGCACTCCACATTCTTGGCCAATGCAACATTGCACAGGGCTCCCATGGAGTCTCCCATGTAAGATCCTCCTTCTCACCATGCACTGAGCATTTGTGCTGGTGTTCTGACATTTGTCTGGGCTTCTTTGACATGCATCTGGTGTCCTCATCACACCCTACATCCTCCTGACACATGTGCTTCATCACCATTACAATCCTCATCACAGCTCACAACTGCACTCTTCTCCCCCTCGAGCTGCAAGCTCTGAGGCTCTAGCGGTTGGTTGTCGATGCCTGTTCCATTGCACTGGTTGCCATCAACTCTCATCATCAATCATCCATGGTGGGCCTGTCCCATCATTGTTGAATTGCCCATGGCCCTCTGCACCCTCTCAACATCTTCAACTTGATCATATTGGCTGCTGTAACCTTTGCACGCTGGATTTCATCATCACAAACACTCATACCAAGAATTTGCCTGGTTGATGATGGTGAGGGACACAGGCAAGCAGAAGAAGAGTGAGGACATACCATTGTAGGTGGACGATGGCAATGCCAACAATGGGGCTCCATTTTCCAGGTGTCCTCAAATGTCCTGAGACACTGACAGAAAGAAAAGGGTAGGAGGGAAGGGCCAGGACAGCAGTAACAGGGGAAAGAACAGGTGGGAAGGCAGGGTGGGGAAAGAAAGGATCAGGGATAAGTCTGAGCGCTGCAGCCAGGAGATGTGGGCTTATATGAATCATAGCAGCTGACCGCATGGCTGACAATGAGGCTAACACTGCAGGGCTGGTGCAACAGAGGAGAAAGGGGCAGTGCTGATGGAATGAGTGGCAGGCGGCGGGACAGGTGGGGTGGCACTGTGGCAGGCAGAGGCATCGTCATCCTGATAACAGTTGGTGTTACAGAAATCCCCTGGATGTTTGAGGCTGAGGAGCATGAGTTTGCTTCATGGATTTCCATGTGGGAACCTGAGGACTCTTCTTCCAATTTCCTCCGATTCTTTGATCTTCCTTCTGATTCTTTTGATCCTTAGATGGAGTTCTGTTCTTCTTCTGCTCTTCTCTTCCAGCTGGAACTCCTGATCCTTTGCGCAGTCCACAGTATGTCTTCCTTTGTTCTGCTTCCATTTCCTTCCCAGTTTGCCCTTGACCCATTTCTCCTTATGGATATATCCCCTTCTAGAATGGCATTCCGCTGTTCTATTTCCCCTTTAGGACTCCTTATTCAGGGTCCGCTCATACTATATAAATGCCAAGTCTACTTGTACTTTTCCCCAGTTAGTTCTACCCAATACAAGTGTAGTATCTAGCCCAATCTGCTGGTAACTTGCGAGTTACTTGTCAAGACCCTTCTCATAGTCTCTACGCCTACCAAACGTCGTAGACTCTTCAATTTGCTTTGTGGGCAACGTGGTCCACAAGCTCAACTCTTCCGACTTTTCCCATCGTTCATCACGTGACTCTAGCCAATAAAGCTAGGTTCTATGCTTAGCGTAACAGTTGGAATGCAGACAACATCAGTGATGAGGGTGAGTGTGCTGTGAGGCAGGCAGAAGGGGCAGGATCAATAGGGGAGTCTGTCCCTGTTCAGGTGATGTCAGTAATGAGGTTGAGTGGGCTGTGGGGCGGGCAGAAGGGGTGGGACCACAGGGGAGTCTGTCCCTGTTCAGGCATGACAGTGTTTGGGTCATGCTCAGATGTTCGGACACACTCAGATGTTCGAATGTTTGGAAACTCCATTTCATGGACTTTTTGTCTCCCTCTCTCCTTACTACCATCACACATCCCCATCGTTCTGAGCCTTCTTCATCACCTCAAGCTCATCAGATGAGTGATATCCATTTATCGAGTGTTCAGATTGCAGTCTCAGTGAATTTACAGATTTGGAGACTGGTTCATGGTTGGATTCAATCACAAGGGAGCGGATGTAACAGATTATGTAATCAACTTCAAGTAAGTGCCACTCTTGGCCCTTCTCATCACAGACTGACATGACATGCACCAGGAAGATGTGGAGTGCAACATCACAACAACAACACCATTGAGCACACACCAACATAATGTGCGTGCCATCACATCCATGCCATCATCAGCAAAACCCGGGTTGTCTGTTCAGTACTGTCCAGCACTATGGCACTATGAAGTAAGGGAGAAGCACTATGAACAAAGGGAGAAGCAAATCCCAGGATCTGCTGATGATTGCTACCACTCATCCCACTGTGCAATGCGCAAGGCGACAAGAAAGACCATCAATCCAATGACATTGCCATGACATTGACACCGCTACGACTTCCCTGCTTTCGGACTTGCTCTCATACGCTCTGTAACCCACAGTCACTCTCTGATGTTATCCCCATGTCATATTACTAGTAGCTTGTTTCTAATACCAATCCTTGATGTCAAAACCTAGATATGTGTGTCAGCAATAGTATCAGTCCATTTTTTGCCATCACATGGAAGGACTGTATGAAATGGCACACAGTGCTGGGGCGAAATGTTGTAGGAAGTGCTGTAGGCAATTTTTGCTATTAGCCAAAATGAGCAGATCAGTGTTGCAATGGGATGCTGTTACAGAAATCCCCAGGATGTCCGAGGCCGAGGAACACGAGTTCGCCTCGTAGGTTTCTTCTGCTTTTTCCGACGACCCCAATTCCAATTTCCTCCATTTCTTTGATTTGCCTTCTGATTCTTTTGACACATAGACGGAGTCCCGTTCACCTTCTGATCTTCTTTTCCAACCGGGACTCCTGATCCTTTGCGCAGTCCACAGTATGTCTTCCTTTTGTTCCGTTCCCTTCCTTTCCGTTCCTCCCCTTAACCCAGTTTCCTTTACGGACGCATCCCCTTCTAGAACAGCATTCCGCTGTTCCGTTTCCCCTTTAGGACTCCTTATTCAGAGTCCGCTCATACGTATATAAGCACCCAGTGTACTTGTACTATTCCCCAGTTAGTTCTACACAATACAAGTGTAGTATCTAGCCCAATCCACTTGTGGACTTGCAAGTCTACTTGTCAAGACCCTTCTCATAGTCTCTTCGCCTACCAAGCACAGCAGACTCTTCGATTCCACATCGCGCCATAAGGGTAACATAGGACCTTGGGCAGACAACCTTCTGATTTTCTCTGTCGTTCGTCACGTGACTCCTCCGGATAAGCTAGGTTCTACGCTTAGCATAACAGATGCTCTCTGGAATTGACCACTGTTGCTAGGAAATGGCCCCAACTCTTGGGGAAATTCACTTGGTACATTTCTGAAAGTGACCTTACTTTTTGCAGTGGTGATGGTTCAAATGTTCACCTTCATGACTACATAACACTGCAG
>JBBPNN010001109.1:0-11985 GCA_038090935.1 Hortiboletus campestris
ATATTACTCACCATTATTAGATAAGTTTCTCTTATCTTTGGTCTAGACCATGACATCATTGTGTCATGAGATGTGATACATGTTTCACTATACGTTTCACATTCTGTTACATGTTTCATCTCTGATATGTGTTTTATCCCTTTATCTCTTACACGTTTCATCTCTAAAACATGTCTCATGTACTTCAGTGTTTCATCACTGAACACTATAAAAGACATGGCCTTAAGCCTGTCTCAATAACGATAACATTTACTTTCATCCTTCGCTCCCTCCTCTCACTCAGTACCTCTGAGGATAACCATCCACTATCCTCTTTCTCTGAAGACGTCTCTACCAGTGTTCTACACTTGAGACTATCTCTGTTACAGAAATCCCCTGGATGTCCAAGGCTGAGGAACACAAGTTCGCCTCGTGGATTACTGCATGGAAACCCGAGGACTCCGATTCCAATTTCCTCCATTTCTTTGATCTTCCTTCTGATTCCTTTGATCCTTAGATGAAGTTCCGTTCTTCTTCTGCTCTTCTCTTCCAACCAGAACTCCTGATCCTTTGTGCAGTCTGCAGTATGTCTTCCTTTTGTTCTGTTCTGTTCCTTTCCGTTCCTCCCCTTTGTCCTATTTCCTTTACAGACGTATCCCCTTCTAGAACGGCACTCCGCTGTTCCGTTTCCCCTTAGGACTTCTTATTCAGGGTCCGCTCATAGGTATATAAACACCCAGTGTACTTGTGCTTTTCCCCAGTTAGTTCTACGCAATACAAGTGTAGTATCTAGCCCAATCCGCTGGTAGCTTGCAAAGTTACTTGTCGAGACCCTTCTCATAGTCTCTACGCCTACCAAGCGTAGTAGACTCTTCAATTAGCTTAGTGGGTAACGTGGTCCACAAGCTCAAACCTTTCCGACTTTACCCGTCGTTCGTCACGTGACTCTCACCGATAAAGCTAGGTTCTACACTTAGCGTAACAAAAGAACTAACTGCCTTTCCGTCCCTACCAATTGGTAGTAGGACGAGACCATCCCCACCACCACGCGCAGGATCAACCTTGAACACCTTCTCCAAGGACAACAGGAAGAAGAAGACGATGAACGATCCACTAGAACCAGATCTGCTCCTGCTCCACCAGAACTCTCACCAATTCATAGAGAACCGACTCTGCGTTCTTCTTATACGAGTTCAGGCAGGCGTTTACCTGGCCCCTCAGCTTCGCCGTCCCCCTTCAACACTCCATTAGCCCATGCTCTGGCTCTTCCTCCTTCCCGCCCACCTTCAACCTCTTACCTTCCATCGTCTAATTCCCCCATCCGTGATCCTGCACCTCTGCCTTCTCCCCCTTCCGAACCACCATCCAACTCTGATTACCATTCTGACGACGACGACATGGCCGACGAACATCGTGCCAATGGGACCGAGCTTAAGGCTGGTCTGCCAGACGACTTCTCTGGCTGGGACGAGGATGCTCAACGATGGGCACTCACCATGGAGGCATACTTTCAGATGTCTCCACGATTCAGCACTGACAAGATGAAGATACTCACTCTTTGCAACAAGATGAGTAAGGGACGTGGTGCTATCTTTTCTGGGGGTTGGTTGAAGAAGATGCTGAACCCCAATGTATCAGCAACAGAGAAGACCATGGAGAAGTTTTCGGACGACTGTTACAGAAATCCCCTGGATGTTCGAGGCCGAGGAACACGAGTTTGCCTTGTGGGTTTCTTCTGCTTTTCCTGACGACCCCGATTCCGATTTCCTCCGTTTCTTCGATTTGCCTTCTGATTCTTTCGACATGTAGACGGTGTCCCGTTCATCTTCTGATCTTCTATTCCAGCCGGGACTCCTGATCCTTTTCTGCAGTATGTCTTCCTTTGTTCCTTTCCGTTCCTCCCCTCTGCCCTATTTCCTTTACGGACGTATCCCCTTCTAGAATGGCATTCCGCTGTTCCATTTCCCCTTTAGGACTTCTTATTCAGGGTCCGCTCATATGTATATAAACGCCCAGTATACTTGTACTATTCCCCAGTTAGTTCTACGCAATACAAGTGTAGTATCTAGCCCAATCCGCTTGTGGACTTGCGAGTCTACTTGTCAAGACCCTTCTCATAGTCTCTTCGCCTACCAAGCGCAGTAGACTCTTCGATTCCACCTCACGCCGCAAGGGTAACATAGGACCTTGGGCAGAAACCTTCCGACTTTCTCCGTCGTTCGTCACGTGACTCCTCCAGATAAAGCTAGGTGCTACGCTTAGCGTAACAATGACTTTGCGCAGGTCTTCTTCCCCTCAGACTGAACTGGCAAGGCTCACACAGCCTTAGGTGACATACGCATGGAAGGGCTGCCCTTCAAAGGGGACTTTCATGGATTCCGCTCTGCTTTCGAACTTGAAATGGGTCGGAGTGGGATAACAGATGAGTTTGTCCTGAAAGACATGCTCAAGAAAGCAGTATCTACAGATCTTGCCTTCCAGATGGCTGCGGTCGATGAAGAACCAAAAACGGCCAAGAAGTGGCTCGACAAAGCCGCTCAGTTTTACGACATGGTCCAGCCCATGAAGAAACTTCGCTCTGGCACTACTACATACGTTCTTTCCGGAGGTAATTAGCACTCTCCCAATACCTCCTCATCTCGTCGGGACCCCTATGCTATGGATATCGATGCGATCCGACTTTCCCCTACCCAACAAGCCGAGCACATGTGTAACAACAAATGCTTCGTTTGTCACAAGGTCGGATGTCACTCTTCCAAACATCCCCGCTCTGGAGGAACTCAAGGCTTCTCTCCTCGATCTCCCGCTCCTTCAGCTCCAAGAATTCGGGCCACCACGGTGTCTGCTCCTCCCTCGTCACTACAGGAGTATGCCAGGATGCTCAATATCTCTGATGCAGAGGCGGTGAACTCCCTAAAGATCATATATGGAGCAGCCGATGAAGATGGAACCCCAGTCGACACTACTGAAAGAGTAGCTAGACTAGTAGTGGATGAAGAAGAACCCATTGAGCCTCGTATTTTCTATTATGACAATGGGGCTAACAAGGGACCACAGGATTTTTGAGTGGAGGGAAAGCGTCAGTGTCTTTACCCTCCTTTACTATTGCACCTGTATTTGTATCTGGAAAGAACTCGAAATCAATCTCGATTCCTGTTTTGCTTTCCGGATCAAACTGCAAAATTGCTGAAACTCATGCCCTAATTGACTGTGGGGCTACGGGGTGCTTTATAAGCACAGCTCTCATCCATTGCCTTGGATGGGAAATGCAACGACTGCTGAAACCACTGACGGCTCATAACATGGATGGGACCATCAACCAAGGAGGTTTAATACGAAGGATGACAATTGTATACCTTCATATTGGAGAGAATGTGGAGAAACGACTTTTCTACCTCGTTCAGGCCAACGAGGTCATCCTAGGACTTCCTTGGCTACGCTACAACAATCCGACCATCGACTGGTCAACCGGGACAATCTCTCTCTCTTACAAGAAAGGGATATCGCGACCAAAGGAGGGCGCCGAAACCCAGCGATACCTCCTTCGATATAACCACATCTCCGAGGACGCTATCTTCGACCAGTGGGTCGACAATTTAGCCGTATCCATGGGAGTGCTTCCTCCCTTGGAAATCAACAAGGTCACTGTCTTGACCTCTATCGCCGCTGATCAAGAAAAGAAGGTCATCGAACTTCCACCCGAATCCACTGAATTTCGTGATGTCTTCACGAAAGCAAAAGATGTTCCTCTTCCTTCCCATCGACCCTTCAATCACACCATCGAACTTGATGACTCGTTCGTACCGAAGTGAGCCAAGAACTACTCCTTGAACCCTAAGGAGATGGAGGTGTTGAAAGGATTTGTCGAAGAAAATCTACAAGAAGGAAAGATCGTGCCGTCGAAGTCTCCCCAGGCTTCTCCATTCTTCTTTGTGCTGAAGAAGGATGGAACCTACCGTCCTTGTCAGGACTATAGGTATCTCAATTACCACACGATCAAGAACACTTACCCTCTTCCTCGTATCGCTGATTTGATCGACACCTTGAAACACTCTAGGTACTTCACCAAACTTGACATCCGTTGGGGCTACAACAATATTCGCATTCGCCCTGAGGATCAATGGAAGGCCGCCTTCACCACCCCTCTTAGACTCTTTGAGCCAACGGTAATGTTCTTTGGGCAGTGTAACTCACCGCCAACATTCCAGGCTTTCATGAACCATATCTTCGCCGACTACCTGGCAGAAGGTTGGCTCATCATTTACATGGATGATCTGATGGTTCATTCAAAGGATTATGACGAACATGTCAAACGAGTTCGTCTTGTTCTCCAACGCCTTCACGAGCACAAGCTAGGCATCAAGCTGGAAAAGTGCACGTTTTGTGCACCAAAGGCAGAATACCTTGGCATGATTGTCGGGGAAGGTCAAGTTTCTATGGATCCCGTGAAACTGACTGCCATAGAGGAATGGATTGCTCCATGATCCGTTAGTGCAGTACGCTCGTTCATGGGCTTCTGCAATTTCTATAGGAAGTTTATCCCGGATTTCTCTAACATTGTACAGCCGCTTCTTTCTTTGACGAAGAAGAATGCTGCTTGGAAATGGTTGCCGGATCATGAGGCTTCTTTTCAGAAACTCAAGGAGGCGTTTCTCAGTCGGCCAGTACTGTGATACCCCGACACTGATCATCCGTTCTTTGTCATGACGGATGTTTCTCTTTGTGCATCAGGTGCCGTCTTGATGCAAAAGGATGGTAACGGGGATCTCCACCCCTGCGCCTACTATTCGAAGACTTTCGCTCTGGCTGAGCGAAATTACGATATCTATGACCGCAAACTTCTTGCCATCATACGAGCCCTTAAGGAATGGCGACAATACCTCATGGGCACTAATCACCTGGTTACGGTGATTACGGACCACAGGAACTTAACGTACTTCAAGTCTCCTCAGAATCTCTCTTGCTGTCAGGCTCGCTGGTTGATGTTCTTGCAGGACTTCGACCTCCGCTGGGACAACCAACCTGGCTCTGCCATGGGTCCCGCGGATGCGTTATCTCGTCGGGATGTCGTCGACACATCTGCTGACAACACGGCCATCACTCTCCTTCCAGATGTTTCGAAACCTCTCCCGGCTCTTCCGGACGTTCCAACTGACGTTTCGGACGTTATCATCAGGCAATTAGATGTTGCCTTGGCTAGCAAGATTGCTCGCCATACTGCCGAGGATCCCCTTGTTTCCGATGCTGTGAAAGCCTTGACCGAAGGCGATTCGCTCTTTCCCCATGCTTCCCCGAAGGATTGGACTTTCCTGGATGGTGCCTTGTACTTTAAGGGCCGTCTCTATGTTCCCGAGCCCACCCGACAGGACCTTGTATGGTCCCTCCATGATTTGCCCGCTGGGGGTCATGGGGGGTATTTCCACACTGTTCACCTTGTGCAACACGATTATTGGTGGCCTGGTCTGACCACCTTTGTTTGCCGCTTCGTTGCAGGTTGTGCTGTTTGTCAAGCAAACAAGGTCAACACCCATCCGGTGGCCCCTGGTATTTGTCCAATCTCCTCCTCTGCGAGTCGGCCATTCCAGCAGATTTCCTGCGATATGATCACCGACCTCCCCCTATCCTCCAGTTTTGATTCTGTGCTGGTCGTGGTTGACCATGGGCTTACAAAGGGGGTGATTTTCATCCCTTGTAACAAATCTATCGACGCGGCAGGGATAGCCTCCCTCTTTTTTAAACATGTGTTCTGTCGTTTCGGTCTCCACGACAAGGTTATCTCTGATCAGGGACCCCAATTCACTTCCGCCTTTGCCAGAGAGCTTGCCTGGCTCTTATCCTACAATGTTTCCCTTTCCACTGCCTACCATCCTCAGACTGACGGAGAGTCTGAACGAGTTAACCAGGAACTCGAAACCTATCTCCACATCTTTTGCCAAGGAAACGCCTCGAAGTGGGCCGAACTCCTTCCGATGGCTGAGTTCTCGCATAACTCAGCCGTCCACTCCGTCACTAACGTCACACCATTTTCCTTGATGCATGGGTACGAACCTCGTGCCTACCCCCCAATTGGAACCACCTTTCTTCCCGCCTTGGAAAAGCGGTTAGAAATTCTCAATGCCGCACGAAAGGAGGTGACTGCCGCTCACGCCAAAGCCGCCCAGACCGTTAAAGAGCGTATTGGAACGAAGTTTACCCCATGGAAAGTAGGCAATAAGGTCTGGCTCGACTCTCGGAACCTCAAGTTCAACTTCCCCTCTCGCAAGCTTGCTCCTCACCGCGAAGGACCATTCGAGATCAATGCAGTCATTTCCCCCTATGCCTACAAACTTTGTCTTCCCCCGACATGGAAGAAACTTCACAATGTCTTCCACGCCTCCCTCCTTTCAACCTTTACCGAGACGAATGAACACGGACCGAATTACTTCAACCCTCCTTCCGAAGTCATCGAAGGAGAAGAGGAGTATGAAATCGAAACCATCCGTTCTCACTGAGGATCTCCTGGACGCCGCCAGTTTCTTGTCTCTTGGAAGGGTTACTCTCATGCTGAGGATACTTGGGAACCAGAATCACATCTCTCGCACGCAAGGTACATGCTGTGAGCGTACAAATTATCCAGACCCAAAGAATTTCCTATGGTGACTTCCCCCTAGTCTTCTACGTCTCCATCGTCACCTCCGGCTCCACCCTATCCTCTCTCTTCCCTCGCCTATTTCCCCATCTGGGAATGCCATGTTATCTTCGCGTCGATCCTCGAAGACCCAGCAGTGCTCCTTCCTATCGAACAAAGTGCGGAGTTCAGGAACAGCAGGGCCATCCTCTGCAAAGGTCTCATTCACCTCTACCACAACTACTCCCGTGGTAGACTCCATTTGACAATGACTGCCAACCTTTCGCCTGCCGACGCCCTTCGCTGGAACGAGCGCCTCATTGCCCAGCGGTATGAGGTCCTCCACATCCTTTCCAATACCAATTTCTCCCGCTTTTTCCACTTCGTCCCCGAGGAGATCATGCAGCGAATCTTCTCTGCCGCTGCTGGACTCTGCACTGAGGAGCAACGAGCCCGGCTCATCCCAGCCACGATGCCCCCTACTCCCGAAACCTCGGACTCCTCCACCCTCGAGTCGTCTTCCGTCGACTCTGCTCCAAACCTTGACTCCGGAGTTGCTACTGCAGTGACCTTGGAAGAAAGCCAACCCCCTGCGACACTGGAACCCGTTCCCGTTCCATCCCCACTTCACCGACGCCGATCCCAACCTACCCCTGACCTCGACTTCTCTCGGCTTGCCGTCACGCTCGAACCCTTATTCCAAGCAGGTAATGCACGACTTGCTGCCACAGCTGTCCGAGGAGTTGCGCTCCCTCGACGTCGCAATCGCACAGCTGTCCGCTGCTTCGTATGTGGCAGCCCCAGCCACCTCCGTCCCAACTGCCCCACCTACCAGTGCCCCCACTGTAGGGTCTATGCTCCCAGACATATTCAATCTGCCTGTCCGGTCTACCTCTCCAGAGCCAATGGCAGGGACCCCGACGAAACCGACAGCGACGATGGAAGTGTTGGATTCTGAGACGGTGTCTCAGACATACAACGGGGGTAATGATACAGAAATCCCCTGGATGTCCAAGGACGAGGAACACGAGTTCACCTCATGGATTTCTGCTGCTTTTTCTGAGGACTCCAATTCCGATTTCCTCCAATTCTTCGATCTTCCTTCTGATTCTTTTGACACTTAGACGGAGTCCCGTTCACCTTCTGATCTTCTCTTCCAACCGGAACTCCTGATCCTTTGCGCAGTCCACAGTATGTCTTCCTTTTGTTCTGTTCTGTTTCATTCCATTCCTCCCCTTAAACCAATTTCCTTTACGGACGTATCCCCTTCTAGAACAGCATTCCGCTGTTCCATTTCCCCTTTAGGACTCCTTATTCAGGGTCCGCTCATACATATATAAACGCCCAGTGTACTTGTACTTTTCCTCAGTTAGTTCTACACAATACAAGTGTAGTATCTAGCCCAATCCACTGGTAGCCTTGCGAGTCTACTTGTCGAGACCCTTCTCATAGTCTCTATGCCTACCAAGCACAGTAGACTCTTTGACTTCATTTCGCCACAAGGGTAACGTAGGACCTTGGGCACAATAACCTTTCCGACTTTACCCGTCGTTCGTCACGTGACTCTTGCCGATAAAGCTAGGTTCTACGCTTAGCGTAACATTCCAGGTACTTCACCAAACTTGATATCCGTTGGGGCTACAACAACATTCGGATCCGCCCCGAGGATCAATGGAAGGCCGCCTTCACCACCCTGCTTGGTCTCTTTGAGCCCACCGTCATGTTCTTTGGGCAATGCAATTCTTCTCCGACATTCCAGGCATTCATGAACCATATCTTTGCTGACTACCTAGCGGAAGGTTGGCTTATCATTTATATGGACGATCTGATGGTTTATTCCAAGGATACGATGAACATGTCAAACAAGTTTGTCTTGTTCTCCAACACCTTCAAGAACATAAATTAGGCGTTAAGCTGGAAAAGTGCACGTTCTGTGCACCTAAAGCTGAATACCTTGGAATGATCATTGGGGAAGATCAGGTTTCTATGGACCCCGTGAAACTGACCGCTATCGAGGAATGGATCGCTCCCCGCTCCATCAGTGCAGTACACTCATTCATGGGCTTCTGCAACTTTTATAGGAAGTTCATCCCGGATTTCTCTAACATAGTTCAGCCACTTCTTTCTTTGACGAAGAAGAATGCCGCTTGGCAATGGTTACCAGATCATGAGGCTTCTTTTCAGAAACTCAAAGACGCTTTCCTCCGTCGGCCAGTATTGCGATACCCCGACACCGACCATCCATTTTATGTGATGACGGATGCTTTCCTCTGTGCCTCAGGTGCCGTCCTGATGCAAAAAGATGGCAATGGTGATCTTCATCCCTGCACCTACTATTCTAAGACTTTCACTCCGGCTGAGTGGAATTACGATATCTATGACCATGAGCTCCTCGCTGTCATACAAGCCCTTGAGGAGTGGCAACAATACCTCATGGGCACCAATCACCCGGTCACGGTGATCATGAACCACAGGAACTTGACATACTTCAAGTCTTCTCAAAACCTCTCTCGCCATTAGGCTCACTGGTCAATGTTCTTGCAGGACTTCGACCTCCGCTGGAACAACCAACCTGGCTCTGCCATGGGTCCCGCAGATGCGCTCTCCCATCAGGATGTCATTGATACATCCGCTGACAACATTGCCATTACCCTTCTCCCCGACGTTTCCATGGCTATGAATGTCTCCGACGTCGTCATTGGGCAAATGGATGTTCTCATCGCTGAGAAGATCGCCCACCATACCACAGTGGATCCCCTTGTCTCCGACACCGTCAAAGCTTTGACCGACGGCAACTCGCTCTTTCCTCGTGCCTCCCCAAAAGATTGGACCTTCCTCGATGGTACCTTGTACTTCAAGGGCTGTCTTTATGTTCCCAAGCCCACCCAGCAGGACCTTGTGAGGTCCCTCCATGATTTGCCCGCTGGGGGTCATGGAGGATATTTCCGCACTGTTCACCTTGTGCAGCGTGACTATTGGTGGCCTGGTCTGACCACCTTTGTTCACCGCTTTGTTGCAGGTTGTGCTGTTTGTCAAGTGAACAAGGTCAACACACATCCAGTGGCTCCTGGTTTATGTCCTATTTCTTCCACAGCGAGTCGGCCTTTCCAGCAGATTTCCTGTGATATGATTACCGACCTCCCTCTATCCTTTGGTTTTGATTCTGTGCTGGTCATGGTCAACCATGGGCTTACTAAGGGGGTGATTTTCATCCCTTGTAACAAATCTATCAACGCAGCAGGGATAGCATCCCTCTTTTTCAAAAATGTCTTCTGCCAATTCGGACTTCATGACAAGGTCATCTCTGATCGAGGACCTGAATTCGCTTCCGCCTTCGCCAAAGAGCTTGCCCAGCTCTTATCTTATGATGTTGCCCTCTCCACTGCCTATCACCCTCAGACTAATGGGGAGTCTGAATGAGTTAATCAAGAACTCAAAACTTATCTCTGCATCTTCTGTCAAGGAAACGCCTCAAAATGGGTCGAACTCCTTCCGATGGCTGAGTTCTCCCATAACTCTGCTGTCCATTCCGTTACCAACACCACCCTGTTCTCTCTGATGCATGGGTACGAACCCTGTGCTTACCCCCCAATCGGAACTACCTTTCTTCCCATCTTGGAAAAGCAGTTAAAATTCTTGATGCCACACAAAAGGAGGCGACCGCCGCTCACGCCAAAGCCACTCAGACTGTTAAAGAGCGCATTGGAATGAAGTTTACCCCTTGGAAAGTAGGAGACAAAGTCTGGCTTGACTCTCAGAACCTAAAGTTCAACTTCCCCTCTTGCAAGCTTGCTCCTTGCCGTGAAGGACCATTCAACATCAATGCAGTAATTTCTCCCTATGCTTACAGACTTCATCTTCCCCCTACTTGGAAGAAGCTCCATAATGTCTTCCACGCCTCCCTCCTTTCGACCTTTACTGAGACGGATGAACATGGACCAAATTACTTCAATCCTCCTTCCGAGATCATCGAAGGAGAAGAAGAATACGAAATCGAGACCATCCATTCTCATTGAGGATCCCCTGGATGTCGCCAGTTCCTTGTCTCTTGGAAGGGCTACTCTCGTGCTGAGGACACCTGGGAACCGGAATCACATCTTTCACATGCAAAATACATGTTAAGGGCTTACAAACTCTCTAGACCTAAAGAGTTTGCTACAGTTACATCGTCCTAGTTTTCGTCTTCACCATCGTCTCCGCCAGCTCCGCCCCATCCTCTGCCACCCCAACCTCTGGTTACCCCATCGCCCCATTCCATGGTTTGATTGTTCGAGAGACAGAAAACTTTCTGTTGTTCCAGTCGTTGTGGATCCTCCCATCCCTTCTTCCCTTTGTGAACCCAATGAGGGTTATATGCCATCACCTCAAAGGATTTCCTCACTATCTGACAGAGTTAGCTCGTTCCCTCGATGTTAGCAAGTTAGCTCACTGAACCGCCCACACACCACTATGGGCACCCGATGCTCCGACACCCGCTCCTGGAGATCCAGGATTCCTCATGTCAGGACCAAGATGACCAGCATGGTCATCAAGACCAAACACAATGTGATAAAAGAGATGGTTAAGAGTAGGAAGTTATACATGGGGATTTCGTTGAACTCCTCACACACTTCATTACTCACCTCTTTTAACCCTTCTTTCAGTCACCCTATCTCCCCTGTGCTGTGTCTGCAGTCCACAGTCTGCAGCATCACTGCCTCCCGCAGTCCTGACTTCACCCAATCCCATTTTGTTCTGTAGAAGCTTTGGAATTCCGCCTCTTCTGTGCTTCTTTCCACTTCTGCTCCACCTGAATCTTTCCAACTTCTTAATTTGGACTCCCCCTTGGGTATTTAAACACCCAGGAATTTTGTTTTTTGTTCAGTTTCTTTTGATATGTCTTCTTCTGTTGCCTTTGAACTTTCCCCTTCCTCCATTCCAGTCATTTCACTTTCTTCCCTTCATTGACTCCCCCTTTGTAAACGACATGTCATATTCATGTCGATCCTCAAAGACCCCTCAGCACTTCTCCCCATTGAGCAAAGTGCAGAGTTCAGGAATGATAGAGAAGTCCTCACCGCTGGCCTCATCCGTCTTTACCACAACTACTCCCGTGGCAGACTCCATCTGGCAATGACCGCTGACCTTCCCATCAATGTCACCAACCGATGGAACCAGAGGCTCACTGCCCAGTGGTATGAGGTCCTCCAACTTCTTTCCTCCATGAACTTCTCCCGTTTCTTCCACCTTGTCCCTGAGGAGATTATGAAGCGCATCCTCACTGCCACTGTCAGGCTCTGTACCGAGCAGCAACGAAGAAACCTCGTCCCAACGGCTACGCCCCCTTCTCCCGAGCTCTCCGAACCTTGACTCCAGAGTTGCTACTGCGGCAACCTCAAAAGAAAGCCAACCCCCTTCGT
>JBBPNN010001110.1:0-11978 GCA_038090935.1 Hortiboletus campestris
CTCACATTTACAAGACTGTATTGAAAAAAAAAAATCAGAACACAGATTTGAATAGCATCCCATATTAGATAGCCACACTTTATCCGATAAGCCACATCAATTAACCATTAGTACAGGACATTAATCATGGCATAATAATCAACGACATCCAGCAAAAAAAATCTTTATCCAGTAACCTGAGTGGCCAAGCCACACTTTGTCCGACGACCTGTATCACTTGATGTACAGAACACCAAGGACAGATTGGTCATCAGTGACATCCAGCGAGAAAAATTCCCTGCATCACTTGATGTACAGAACCGCACAATCATCGATAGCATCCAGCAAAAGCTGATATGCCCGATCCACTGACTGTACTCTCGCATATACAGCTCCTTTGACACATACAACAAGAGGTGCAGCATTAAGCCTGACGCCTGGTTAGATCTATGTGTCTGAAGAAAATCATAATCAGACATACCAATGGGAAACGATACCCACCAACCTGCCGTGCGTGACTACATAAAATGGACCCTTACTCATCTCAAGTGGTTGGATGTACACAAATCCGTTGTAGCGAGCGGCTATATGGTGACTAGGGATTGTTACGTTCAGATCACTGGGGAGGAGGACGGGATGTTGGGCTGGTAGGAATGACAGCGGTTAATGGAGAGGCGATGTCGAGAACATTCTATTACCTGGATCCGCCGGAAATCGTTCGTGGAGGAGGACGAGGGCGCGCAAACGAATTGCGGCAATATACATATCAACTTGTTCAATTGTGATATTAGCACGACAGATGTCAGCAAGAAGAGCTGTCAGACATGAGACACACGAAGCGTAGATCGGGCTGAAAACTTACAGCGGACGGTGGTAGGTTCTTGGATGGTGCCTGGCATAGCTGAATGATCTGGACAACGCAAGACGGTGGGACAGTAAGTGGTGCTGGAAGGGTGGAATGATGTGGACGCTGAGCAATACCTTACATAAAAGTGGTCAGATGGTTTTCTTGTATCTTGCAATACGCCGACAGCTGATTATGGGAGTATATAAATTATTTGGTGATCCATTTCAAAGGAAAGTGGCTTCTCGAAGCCAGATCGTGTGAGCGCAGAGATAGTGTTTTCATTGCAAACATTCTTCTATAGACAATGCAGTTGGCCATGGCTTTCAATTTGAGCGATTGTGCGCAAACATGGCCTCCACTGAAGGCGATGTGAGTGGAAAGCCTGCAAACATGAGTAAGTCAGTGTATAGTATATTCATATGATGTGCTGATGAGTCTGGCAACCGAGATTGTATGCCAGAGCTTACGAGCCAACAAGTACTACGTACCCCGGCATTGTGTTTCAAACACCTGGAAGGTTTTAAAATACATACCACAATTCCTACCACAACTCCTGGACGGTACCTGAAAATACAGTCAGATCAATCGGGGACACTTCATGTGGCCAATAAGAAATATAGGGTGAAGGACAAACGGAATGCCACGTCACAGGCCTCCAAGGGCGGGACATGCGACCAAGCACCTGGTCCATCGCTCAACAAGATTCCCACCTGCATTGATAATCTTCCAGCGGGTGTTGACCTCTATGCTGGATAATTGCAATAACGTCTCGAGACCTCAAACAGCTTCAGTGAGACGTGCCACACTGTGAACTTGCTGGGTACTAATTTCACACGCTGACCAGGACATGCCTCTCCTTACCTGGCTGGCCAAGGATCGAGACGACTTCCTCCTTGAGCTCATTCGCTTGGAAGGACGAGGTGGCATCACCGCATGTACAAGCTGCAAGACGGAGCCTGCAATGTATCGCTGCGATGACTGTCTAACGCTTGACATTTGTTGCCGGAAATGCATCTTGCTGAGGCACCAAACCAAACCCGTCCATTTAGTCAAGGTGAGCTTTCAGAATGCCGCTGTTTCTCACTCACATTCCTAGGAATGGACAGGTGAGTTCTGGGTACGAAGGCCACTCAATGAACTCGGGCTCGTAATTCAGCTTGGCCATCCCACCACAGAGCCATGTTACGTCCCTAAAATCCCTTATTCCAACGACTTCGTCATCATCGATACTAACGGCATACATTCTGTAACGCTCCAATTCTGTGGTTGTGAATCCACAGATACGCCGGTCCAACAGCTTATGCGGTACCGGTTATTTCCTGCAAGTACTCAACAACCACAGACAGCTGCTACATTCAGTCTCTTGCAAGAATTCCATCTGCTTTCGCTCGAATCCAAGATCTCGGCATATCATTACTACAACTCCCTTGCTCACCGCACCAACAACGCAGGACTGTCTCCTCTGAAGGTATTAGAATATTATTGATGTTGAGATATTCACTGATCTGCATATGGAATTGCATGCAGGACCGGTACGAGCAGTTTAGGTGGATCATCCGTGAGTGGCGTCACCTTAAGCTGCTGAAAAGATCCAGGCATGGTCATGATCCGGCAGGTGTAGAGCGCACCCAGGAGGGGCAATGTGCCATGCTATGTCCCGCTTGCCCACATCTGGGTAAAAATCTCCCTGATGACTGGGATAAGGCACCTGAAGATATGAAGTAAGTCTTGGCTTTCGAGATTTTCTGATGCTAACGTTTCCCAGGTGGCTTTATACACTTTTCATTGCAATCGATGCTAATTTCCAGTTGAAACGGAGGGTGGTATCTAACGACGAAGTCGACCCAAGCCTCAGCCATGGCTGGGCATACTTTGTGGAGGAGCTCTCATATAAATTATACCTACAAGAACATGCCAATATTCGTCAAGAGGTGTGTATGCCTAAGTCTGGTTGGTGTAAACACAGGTAATGCGTTCTACAGAAAAGCATGTGCACGAGTCACGGTGCCATAAACAGTGCAGAAACGAAGTCTTCGCAGAGCCTTGCAGCGACTGGCATGGGTAGCATCTGCTGTGCACAACATGAGATGAAGCTTCCTTGTGGTGTCGGTGACCTCCAGAAGGGCGAACGGTAAGGTGTACATATGTTATATGCTCCCTTTGATTGCTTTCGATCGCTAGATACATCAATATGGACTACTTGTTTTTTTCGGCCCTCAAGGGGACCGCCATCAAGGCCTTAAATATCTCCTACGACATTGCTTGCCAATGGAGTTTGCATCTGTGGGAGTGGATGCAAACTCTCCCCTTTCCTATGCATCTCGATTACAAGAACAAAATGGTGAATGTGTTTGTTCCAAAGTTTCACCTCCCTGCGCATATTGCACAGTGTCAATGGAAGTATTCCTTTAATTTCATCAAGGGAGCTGGCCGAACTGATGGAGAGGCTCCCGAATGAGGTTGGTCGACCCTCAATGCAGTGGCATCAAGTACAAAAGAGATGGGACCTGGTCACCGGCGCGATACGCTCGATGATATCATCGGCGACAGCAACTGGAAAAAGGTTATTGGGCTTGGTAAGTGATTAGTTTGTCTTGCAAAATTTTAACGTCACTCCATGAAGGTGAAGCAATTCTCCGCAAGATTATAGAAGCAATCCCTGAACGGAACGACCATCAAGAGGATCTCTGCGAGTTTGAGAAATCGCTCGTGGTGCAATATGGGACTCAGCTGTCCAAATGGAAAGCAGAATACGCGGCCTGGGTTAAAGATATGTCACTACCGAACCCTTTCGAGGTCAAGCCGAGCGGTACATATTGTTTCTCACCATGTATTTTTGCGGTTTCGGCTCAAAATCAATCAGCAATCACACAAGCATCTGTGTGACTGCAGCTGGCTAGGGACGAGGCCAATTCACTGGGAATGCAAGGATTGCCGATTCATGCTGATATCTCGTCAACTGTCCTTATCAGCATGGGGATTGATCTGGAAGAACAACAGTAAGTAGTCAAGAAATCACGTCTAGCGTGGGCTGACATTTGAAGATGCCGTCTTCAGGTTGATATCACAAAATTAGGTCCACACGCGACGGATCAACAGAAAGCAAAGTTGTTTCAGTGGAGTAATTTATTCATGAGGCACATCGAAGCGTGGGCCAGCGTCCAGACACTGTATATTCCTTGCGTCACCTCTCTTCATGCTAAGTCATCCCCAGAACCTGAGACGATCTGAAAGCCAGAAGCTTTCCAGCTCTGGCTTCCATCGGTACTGCAACGCCAGGTTCCGTGCAATGTCAAACTCGAGGAAATTGAATGGAAGCTTCGCATGGGACAGGCTTCCGACGCCCTCGAAGAATTGTGCCAGGGACTACATTCCCGGTCTTACATGCTACGGTTCAAAGACAGGTTCCTGTGTGGGCAAGGTGCAAACACTCGTGAACGAAATTGCCTAAAGTCAGTAGATGCGAAGATAGATGGCAGCGCTGCAAAGTATCGTGCCGCTCACCGTGCATTGCTGGCATTATCACCCCTCCTTGGCAAGACTGGCTGGAAAGAAACCTTCCGGTTTCTTGATAACGAAGACATCCGTTCCATGACAGATGGAACTGCAGATAGGTCAAGTGAGGGACGGAAGAGACTATCGTGGATCTGGATCACGTGTACCTACAAGGATGGTAAGAGAGGTGAGGAGCGGGACTTGCAGGACGGTGCGTTCCTAAGGTGGGGTCGACTTCTTTGCTTAACAATATAAGCAGCGATTCGTATCGAATGGTGCAAAACAAGGGCTCGCGCTGACCGCTGGGCTGAAGAAGTCAGATACTTGGTCGAAGAGCAGCGCCGGGTGTTGCAGTTCTTTCGCTGGCATTCAACCTGGTGGATGGAGCGACAAGCGCTTATCGAAACAGATGACCCCGCGCTGAAAGAGGGGTTGAAAGCGTATGCCTTATGACAAGCAATTCTGAGAGAAGACCTAAGAAAGTGCTTTGAACATGTGTGGCGGAATACAGAAAGGTACATCGAGATCGGTAGTGGTAGACAATCCCGCGATGGCTAGTTAGACCTACACTTACTACTACGACATTCAAAGATTCAGCAACAAGATGAAATTGGGTGTGGTGTCCTGCAAAACACGACCATGGAAGCGAACTAGCACTAGGTGTATGCCTTGCAAAACACGGCGATGGGACTTAACTACGGTCGATCCTTGCAAGATATGGTGGAGTGAGAGACTCGGACAAAGCCAAGCGAACGGCATCTTGCAAGATTTCAAAACACAGCAATGGGACCAAACCACGGCGATGGGGGCCTTGCAAGATACATACGGACTTATGGTGGACTCCACGCGACGACGATGTGATAACCGCGATAGTACGATTGTCGCATTGTCGTCGTCAGGTGAGACGAGGGGGAAAAGCCCGAAAGGGCAAGGGAAGGGCAAGGTGACGAGGGCAAGAGTGAAGAGGGCGAAGGGTGGTGGCGGGGCGGGACGACGACGATGATACGATAACCATGCCATCGCGGTTACCGCATCGTCGTCGTTGTCAGGCAGGATGAGGGGACAAAGTGAACCACAGGGTGCACGGTATCTTGCAGGATTTGCCTGTGATGGGACATGGCCAGGTGTGTAGACTCAGACGTGTCTTGCAAAATATGGCGACAGGAGACGGCGGGACGTGGGATGTCTTGCAAGATTCGAAATCATGGCGATGGGACTGAACCACGCTTAGCGCATGGTGTCTTGCAAGATTCGGCGACGGGCTGAACCACTGAGTGCGTGGTCACTGTCTTGCATGATTCGCCTGTGACGGGACATGGCTGGGTATGTAGGAGCCTTGTCTTGCAAAATTTGGCGACAGGACCGGACCACCAGGCGTATGGCTGAGGGTGTGGTGTCCTGCACGCTGTAGCGGAGTGAGATCAGATGAGGCCGTATCTTGCAAGATTCAGTGACACGACAAGACCAGGCAGTGATGTCTTGCAAGATGCATATGACGGAGTGAGGGTGGGATGATGTTCAGAGGAGGCGGGCGGACGGTAAAATTGTTACTGTATTTCCTGCAAAGTGGTGCTACTATAACTAGCAGGTATATTGCAACAAATCCCCCGTGTCTGGTGCAACCGCACCCACCCAGAACGCCCGGCACAACAAAAAGCCACACAGCCAGCGCCCTCATACCATTTCTCTCATAGAATAGTGCACGACTACCCCAACGTATGTACGCTACCCACTCAGCCCCATGCATGTACTGTCCAACAAGAGGCACGGGAAGCCTCATAGGACAATAAGCAAGGATTTAAAAATAAATAAATACGAAGCGGAGCGTGCTTCGGTGCTTGGAGGCCAGTGCGAGATCGACGAGGCCCCCAGCGGCCTTGATGCTGGGCTCGAACGACACCAGGGACAAGTTGAAATCGAGACGCCAGGCATTGTGAATAATGATGGTCACCGAGTCTTGGAGCTAAATGTATGGATAAGCATGGCGAATACAGCCCCACTGGAGCATCCCATACCTCTTCATATAACTCGGGAGAGAGAGAGAAGCCGCAGTTGTCACAAGATGCATCAGCCTCAACATACACTAACTAAGTTCCTAGAATTCAGCAAGTCGACAGAAAAACCCTTGTCGAGAAATGCCGAACTCTGTCGTTCCTCGGCCGAGGATGGCCTGTTGAGTGCATACACCCTTTCCACCCTCAGATTTTGCGAGAGGAGGAACGACCCAAGGCCACCAGTGGACCTAGTGAGTAACATGACTGTGCCGGTGGAGTGTGAAACCATCCATTCATCACACCTCTTGCCCCTGACAATGCAGCAGAACCAGATAATCTGACAGAGTACCTCTCTATCATGGCGTTCGTCACTGCGACGTGGTGTTGCTTTGGATCTAATCTCTGCGATATCCCACGTTCGCTGATGAAGCTGGCGATCCGAGCTGCAAGGAGTTGAAGGGTCGGGTTCTCAAAGACGATGTTAGAGAGACAGAGCCTCGAACTTGAGTGTCAATCGCCCTGCGAAGTGCGTGAATGATCTAATTTCGAAGATAGGTACACTCAGACTGCAGGACTTGCGTGAGATCACAGTATTTTGAATATCGCACCTGTCAAACCCTTGCGCAAACAGATCAACGTGGGGATCAAGGCTACGGCCCTGACTGATTGTGCTTGCATGCATTGGCAACCAGGCCAGCACACTGTCGGTCGTCCATGCAAACGGTCCTATCGCTCCATGAGTAGCCTCCACGCCGCTATACCTTGATCAAGAACAAGATTTAAAAATGGTAGTGGGCAGAAGAGCATAGCGTACATGCAGCGAATTAATCCCGGCTTCGCAAACCTTGATCGTCGCCTTCCTTTGCACAGTGCAATCTTGTTTGCTTCCTCGATCACTGGCCTGTGATACCGCGGTCAGTATTCCAGTAATCATTGTTCCATGAAGGGGGAAACTCTGAAAAGACAGACCAGATCTCGTTCCTGATTATAGCGACAGCATTTTCGTCCAAAACGTCAACAGTATGCTCGGGACTTCTTTGGCCAAGATGCCAACCTGATTTCGATCTCGTCCAAATATGATCACGATCTGAATCAACGTGCTAGCGATGATGATGCCCTCCACCGTCTTCTCCCCAGAAGCGAGGGTAATCACATCGTCCGCTCTGCCAACACTGTCACACAAGCCAATCCGGTCAGTGAATATGTAAGAATTCAACATGGGGAACAACACGAACATCTTCCCTGGATTCTTTTAAGATCCTTAATGAACAAATCCGATGCTGCATATCCCTTGATGTCCTCGTCCGCAATTTGATTGTTCTCGGTTGTCTATGTGTACGGTAAGCAGGCATCGCAACAAATGATAGAGAGCAGAGAACGCAGCAAAGTACATACCAACACTTGACATTCATACGTGTCGTCGCATTGAGGCACCCACCTCACCTGGACGTCGACCAAAAGACGCGTCCACACCCACTCCCCATCCTAGGTCTTCGCTCTGCGACGGTCCAGATGCGTCCCACCGTACACCGTGGTGATGTTGACACCAGTAGCCCATAGTGCATTGCCGACCTTTTCTGCCAGTGCGCCGCCACTATAAATCTATGGAGAGTGTGGTCAGGTGCACAGTCTACAGACGTAGAAAGACACTGACGATTTGATCCGGTGGAAATGCCACACATGGGAGGACACAGACGGCGGTGTGTCATTCAACCTGTACGACGAACCCCTCTGCTCCACGTCCCGCGTGCTTGGCGTCGCTTCCAGGAGAATCCCCGCGCCAAATCTCGACACCGGAGTCATCGACCCCTGGGATCCTTGGTTGTTTTGGAAAGTTGAAACAGCTAGCGTTTTCGCGACCGCTGTGCACTGATCCTGCGGATCGGTGAGGGTTATTTGATACGTTGCAAAGGAGTTTCAGAGGGTGTGGGGCGCGAGGTCAGGGTACATATCTCACGGGCCATAACAAGTGCTTCCTGTTCGAGTCGCTGACCTGACGGGTGAACCCGTTCAAGATGATGCCAAGGTGAGGTGGATACAGGGCACGGTCGTGATCCTGGATGTATACGATGAAGAGCCCAGGGGTTCACGCAGAGCCATCGAGATATTGGAAACGAATGCCTCGTCGCTTGCACCCTATGGAGATTGGGGTGCTGAAGCTGCGCGGGTACCGGCGCAGTGGTACCCCTCTTTCCGAGGAGTACTGCACGTCGTCTTGGCCCTCAAGGTCTTGCACCGGGGGGCTTACAGGTTGGAGTTGAATTCAGGGACATGGATCTCGGGTCGAACAACGACCAAGTGGTTATCATAGTTTGAACAGTGTTTCGCTAAAAACAAGCATCGTTCTGGGGTATTTTCGAGAATGGCCACTCGATATCCTGAATAAAGGAGTTTGGGAAGAAGAGGAACTTCCCGTCTTTTCGTACACAATCGAATCACCCGTAATCAGTGTCAACACTCCCACAATTTAAAATCAGTAACATAGACACTCGTTGTCGGCTCGGTACCGGCGCATACTATAACCCATCACCGGTTCATCATCGGTCCACGAAGGCGGATCAAAGGACCATTCAAGAAATAAATGCTGAGAGACAGAACAACGTATAATGACTATAGCGAGTTCATCAACAAGGATGTGAGGGAGGATTCAAAGAAACAACAAGACGAGAAATTAATCTACAAAACGATACTCACGACAGAGATGACAAGAAGTGCTTGTGGTCCAACGCGCAGCACACGCACGTCCTCGAATGCCCAACAAAACAGCATTCACTGGGAGGAGATGGGGAGGAAAGTGAAATGCGAGCGAGAATCATCTACTGATGACATCGATCGTTACAGCACGTCCAGTGTGTGTACACTCTTGACAAGCTTGTTCAACATCGTTGGCGTGATCTCTTCTACATGCACGGTGATCAGACTCTCCGCAGCGACCCTCCTATACGCTGCCACATTCCCCAGGTGAGGGGTGAGCAACAGCGCACTGAACGGTTGTCTCAGCCGAGAAATGACTTGCAGGGCTTGCGTCTGCGTTTCCACCAGCGGTAACGATGAAGGGGGCCGGAGAAACGCTACGCTTCGAGGGGATCCACTAAACGGTCGCCCAAGGTGAGCAATGAACTGTGCTGCTCATGCTTGCGGCGCTACAGGTGTGACACCGGAAGGGCCAGGGAACGATGGTAACTCGCCTATGGAGGAAGACTGGTCATCTGGCTTCTCCTCGGGTATTGTCTCTGCTGCACTTTCAACAGGCTGTCGGTCGAGTAGAAAGTCAATCCATGGGTGAACAAGGTGCAGAGAACTAAACCGAGAGAGATCCTCCTCGGTCCCGATCTCCACAACCCCTGCAGCTGTCTGTGCACGGAAAACGTGCCATGACCCACTCCGAGAAGCCGACAAAGGTCCAAGTTTGAAACAGATGCAGGGGAGTTTCATCCATTGTCCCACGAACGATGGTACAAGGAGCTCATGAAGTCGATCATACAAGCTCATGAGTGAGGTGGAATTGACGAAAGAGGGGCGCAATCTGGCAGTAATCTTGTCCATTTCGGCAGCTTCGAGCGCCAACGGGACGTGCGTTGTCGGAAGCTTGTTGAACACAGTGATATTACCAGGGAGGCAACTGTTGAAGCTGCCAGATTGCCCTGTCCATGCGAGAATATTCGTATCTCCCGAGCTCGTCAGGAGTTGTGCCAAGAATCGCCCGAGTGCCTTGTCCCTTTCGCCATATACGACTGGTAAGGACATGGAAAATATTCCAAGCAACGAGTAAGCTGCGTCTTCGACCCGTGTCGTTTGGCGCGTCGAACCTAGACGCAGCTTCTCCCGGACGTCATCCAAACCCGGTCGGAGTGCCATCAAGGCTCGGGCCGACACACGGGTTACCTCCATCTCCGCGATGATCTCTGGCGACTCCTTGTAGTTAGGAATATCAAGGTTCAGGTACGACTTCCAGTCTTCAGTGTAGAATCGGACCACCTTGGATGCGTGATATTCCTGCAATGTCCACGCTCGACTGTTCCAAATGCTCCTTATGAGATCACCGCGCTTCGATGGAGAGCGAACGCCACGAAGTAAAACGATTGTCACAGCGGAACCCTCGTACCACTTAAAAATGGATACCAGGGCCTCTTGAAGCACGAAGTGATCTGCTTTGTTGATACAGCACGTATCGCTCCATGCCCAATGGAACCCAGAATCCCGCACGATCTTGCAGAACATCTGCAGCTTGTCGTGAGTGAGCGACTCTTCGAGCTCGTACACCACGATGCGTATGACTTGCTCGAACAGAGGTTCGTTGTCTTCCCACTTGTGCAAAAACGTGGCGTAACGGTAGTACTCCGCAACTTCGTGTTCAATGCGAGCATGATCGATGTGTGTGGTCATGGAGGAGATCAACTCCCGAAAGATGGGTTGTGATTCGAATGAGTGCGCTCGCCCAGACTTGTCGAGGAGACGACCAGAGTCAGTGTTGATGAGCACTAGCAGGGATTCGAAAATGGCCATTTCAATCGCCGCACGAATTACTGCCTTGGTTTGCTCTGGATTTACATACTTGTGATAACGCTCTGCGAGACAAGATCAATACATAAACATTAGCACAACGTTGATGTACTCACCACGAATTTCTGGATGAGGCGACTGCGATATCTTCAAGAGCATCGTCTCGAACGTGCAAATGGCATCGTCGTAGCGTCCTGCCCTGTGTAAAGCCGCGCGCTTCCTTTCGTACCCCCGCGGAGAGGATGAATCGAGCGCGATCACCTAATGATAATGCCATACACAAGAATGAACCCATGCGAGACAAAGGAACGAACATTGTTTGCATCATTCAACGCATCCTCCCACATACCCCTGGCTATGTACGCCTTGCTTCGCCTGATGAAGAGACCTTGAGGTGCGGGGGGATCGAGGGATAGTGCGGCGGAATACTCGGAAATGGCCTCGTCGAGCTGCTGGGCATTCATTGCAGCATCTCCGAGATGCTTCATTTTCTTGGAGAAACGCTGCCTGAAGTCTGACGGGGAATAGTCGCATAAACAACAATGTGTACACAGCATGCAAGACTACTCACCAAGAACCCATTCCGCCTGATCAACACCTGGGTTTTCATGTCTCAGTTCGGTCATCATTCCGTGGAAGCACTCGGTCGCAACCATTATCTTGTTGAGCGTCTCGAGATGATCGCAGAGAGCCCGATAAATCGTGAATCTCGATGCCGTAAACTCAAGAACAACGGAGCGTCAAGCCCACGAGGAGTACAGAAACAGAAGGAGATACTCACGTTGACAGCGGCAACCAAGGCATCTTTCCACGAACTGCCTGTCAATTTTAATTTTACCCACTCTCTCAAGAGCGGCGTTGGGGAGGGCGAGTGGAGGGTTGTGTCACCACCGCTCTCGGGGGTGGAGAGACATCGTTGCGCGAAATCTGGTGAAATTTCGAACGCATAACGGAGGGACGGATAAAACATGACTCACCAGAAAGCCAGATAGTGATCGATCCAGTCACATAGAGCGCTTGAGTATTTACGATATTTAGTAAAGACTGGCCGGCCTCGTTGATGCGACTGGCGGCATATAGGGCTTCGCACAGACGCTGTTGAATTGTGATGTCAAGATTATCGAATTTCCATCCAGATATCTGTCGCAGATGGCAAGCGG
>JBBPNN010001111.1:0-11974 GCA_038090935.1 Hortiboletus campestris
AATGATGTCATGGTCTAGACCAAAGATAAGAGAAACTTATCTAATAATGGTGAGTAATATGGATAGCGTAAAGATAAGGTCATAGACCGCTCTAGAATCTGGTATCAGGAATTGAATATCTGAATATGAAATACCAGAATTCTCAACACTGTTTTGGGTTGATTCCGTTTTACAGCAGGTCGAAGTGGTGAAGTATGATAGGATGGTGGATCGGTAGAAGATTCCAGGGAGTCATAGAAGAGCAGTGATAAAAGCTCTGGTGGTTCCCAAGGAGTTGTGGATGGTGGTTGAGATCCTGATGAATGCCCATCATCAAATGGACGTGGTTGATCGGGTTGATGACCTAATCCTAATGGAATTGATGGTATAGATACAAGTATATCTCGAGAGAGTTCCGGATCCCTTTGTTGAGTGTTGTCCTTAGTAAGGTTGTCTATGGGGTCTTCTTCAACTGGAATAGGGGCAGGTCTATCTTCTTTGTCTCTGAGACAATAAAGAAAGACTTTCTCATCGAAGATGGCGTTCGTCAAAATGAACACGCATCTCCTCTCCTTAGACCAAAAGCGATAGCCTTTAGTGTTAGATTCATACCCAATAAAAATCATCTCCTCAGACTTGGGAGACAACTTATCTTGTCACTGTTCCGGAGGTATAAAAACATATGCACATGTCCCAAATATCCTAAAGTAGGAAACATCAGGTTTGTCTCCATTGAATAATTCAACAGGAGTCTTCCAATCATGACAATGCATTGGTTGTCAATTATAGATATGGAGTGCAGTCTCAACAGCATCTTGCCAAAAAGAACATGGCAAACATGCATGTTGGCAAATGGCTTCTGCTTTTTCAAGCAAAGTTCGATTGAACCTCTCTGCACAACCATTCTGCTGAGGGGTGTGAGGAACAGAGGTCTGATGAGTGATACCTCTGGACTGAAAGAACGACTGAAGTGTTCCAGCCATAAATTTTCCCCCTTGGTCTAAACGTATAGAGGTGAGCGAATGACCAGTAAAGGCTTTAGCCCAAGAAACCATCAATTGAAAGTGCTGTGAAACAGCATCCTTGGTGTGCAAAAAAGCAACAACTGCAAAACCAGAAAAATCGTCAATGAAAGTAAGAATATAATGTGTGCGAACTCAAGATTCAGTGGGCATAGGCCCAACAAGATCAGAGTGAACAAGTCCAAGAGGACAAGTAGCACGTTTACCTGAAGATGGATATGGATGATCATGCATCTTCCCCAAGGCACAGCCTTTGCAGGGAGAAGAGTTGTCCGGTGGAGTGATGGTGGGTAGACCAGTAACATGAGAAGGAGTGACACAAAGAACATTCTTGGACGGATGTCCAAGATGTTGGTGCCAAAGATCATAAGAGTCTTCCTTAACAAGTGAGTTGATAGAACCATCCATTGGAGTAATCTGAGATGACTGAAACCAATGGAGGTTATTGTTCGGAGATAGAGCAAGGGCCCATATCACCAAATGCTCGTTTATGTCCTAGATATTGGATTCATGATCGTTGATCGTACAGTGGCTCAAAAAAGTGTCCCAATGTTTGCATGTTTTCCACTAAAGTCAGTATTCCCCAACATCTCCTAACCCAGGCCCTAACATATGAGTATATCAAATGCAGTACCTATTCTTGGGTTGCTATGGATGCAAAGGTTAAGAGATTTGGATAAAACCTGATGGAATGGCAGTCATTTCAAACTGACATGTCATTGGGACACTTATTTGACCCTACATTTGAGAATCATTATATCATATGTAACATAGGCATTTGACAGCTATTGATGGTTGCCACTTCAATTGACCTCACCACATCATGAAGTTCATTCCTACTCCTATTAGAGCCAACATCCTTATTCTCTCTGAATCTGGTCTCTCTACTAGACAGATTGCATCCAAGACCAGTCTAGGGAAGTCCACTGTGGCCAGAGTCATCAAGGAGATCCTTCCAGAAAAGGAGAATGTCAAGTTAGGATGTTCTTCCAAGCTTTTTTCTCTTGACAAGAGAAGAATTGTTTCTAGTATTACCACTGGAAAGGCTGACAATGCTGTCCAAGCCACCCATCTCATCAACCCTGCCCTTTCCTCTCCTATCTCTGCCCAAACTATTTGAAATGTTCTCAAGGCTGCATCTTTAAAGGCTGTGGTCAAGCAAAGAAGCCTTTTTGTCTATCAAGCATAGAAAGAGCAGGCTGGACTTTGCTCTCCAGTACAAGAACTGAACTGTGGAGGACTGGACCAAAGTTATTTGGTTAGATGAGACAAAAATCAACAGGATTGGGTAAGATGGAAGGATGTATGTGTGGAAAGAGAGGGATGAGTCTTTACAGAACAAGGAGGTCCAGGAAAGAGTGAAGTTTGGAGGAGGTTCCTTGATAGTTTGGAAATGCATGGGCTGGAATGGAGTTCAGATACCTGCAGAGGTGGAGGGGAGGATGGATGCTGAGCAGTATGTGTCCATTCTAGAGGACAATCTGCTTTCCAGCATGAAGAATTCTGAAATTCCTGAGGAGAGCATTATCTTTCAACAGGATAATGACCCTAAAGACTCCTCCAAAAAGGCTCAAAACTGGTTCAGATCTCAAGTAGACTGCCCTAGACCAGTCTTGGATGCAATCTATCAAGCAAAGAAATCAGATTCAGAGAGCATAAGGATGTTGGCTCTAATAGGGGTAGGAATGGACTTCATGGTGTGGTGAGGTCAATTGAAGTGGGACATATGGTATTTATATTGCTTGAAATTATGTCATTTACATAATTACACAGCTTTGTAACATAGCAACCATCAATAGCTGTCAAATGCCTATGTTATATGTATATGATATAATGATTCTCAAATGTAGGGTCAAATAAGTGTCCAATGACATGTCATTTTGAAATGACTGCCATTCCATCAGATCTTATCCAAATCTCTTGACCTTTGCATCCATGGCACACCAATGGTAGGTACATCATTTGATATACTCATATGTTAGGGCCCGGGTTAGGAGATGTTGGGGAAGATTGACTTTAGTGGAAAATATGCAAACATTGGGACATTTTTTTGAGCCACTGTATACAGTATGTGATGCTAGACATTTGACCTGAGATTTGATTTTTTTTTTACCTTATTCCCACGGTCCAAATACTTAGCTAATTGAGGGACATAACGACCATAGTGTCTAGTATATATCTCTATTTTTTCCTTATTTGTTCATTCACAGGTTGTGGGGAAATAAAATGATTTCTCCCAACATACATACTTTTATTACTACCTACAAGTACATAGTTGCCCATTTTCTTAATATCTCTTTTACCCTTAAGTACTTAGCCAAGTGTCAGAGAAGCAATTGGAGCATGCGACCTCAGTTGCGAATCACCTGACTCAGATCATGTGACCTTGCACAGCATGAGTCATAATGAGTCAATATGAGTCAAAGTGAGTCAAATGAGGACTAACCAAAGCACTGCCCCTAGACTGGCAAAATGATCATGTGACCTGCACAGCCTGAGTCATAATGAGTCATAATGAGTCAGCATGAGTCATTGCCAAGCCAAAGGCTATTTTTAGCTCATTGCAAGTCATTTTCTGACAGGGTGAGTTCAAGTGGGTCAATATGAGTCAGTACAAGTCATCTCTTGGCACAGCCACCTCGGAACCGAAGGTAGCACAGCCACATGTAAATTACTATATAAGGAGCGCGATTCAGCCCCATTTGAGGGAGTTCAAATTTTAGAGAGTTTGTGTTCTCTCGATTGAACTCAACCAACAAGTGCTCACAAGTGCACCCCTCTACAAACAGACAGTGAGGCTGTGTAGAGTAATTCCCACGCTATAAATAGAGCTACTTAGACCCATAGTTAGGAGTATACTGAATCCCTTAGGATAGGGTCAGTTAGAACACCTTTAGGGAGAAAACCTCAGAGTGGGCAACTAAAGGGAATAGATCCCCAGCTAGTAGGGAGACCTAATAGTTCATTAGTATCTTAGGAACAGGGTCGAGTCGAGCATTTGAGCTGATTGCCAACTCCTTAGTGCATAATAGAATTAGTTCAGGAAAAGCTATTCTGTGTGTCTAAGTGACGTGTGTGAATCAGTAGCAAGAGTGAAGCGTGTTAACGCTACATATCTACCCAATTGAGCATTCCTAATTGACTGGAGCTAATTGGAAGTCATTGAGAGCACATCTTAGGGAAGTAACCCTAGTCGCTACAAAGTACCCTCCTAGCAACCCAAGAGTTGTCTAGATCATTCCCCCAACCATCCAATTGTACATTTGGTACACCACCTCAACAGAAAACCATACCCTCAACATATTGCTGAACCCCAATCCCCCTCAACCTCATTGAAGATTGACGAACAAACCACGTGCCTGATAGTCAACCCCTTTCTACGAGATTGATACTTGTTTCTAGTACCAACTCGACCAGGGAAGAGTACTCTCTTCACCTTGCTTCAGGTTTACTATCCATGGAGATAAGATTGGTTGTCTAGTAAGTGTTTCTTAGCGTTTCTACTGATCTTATCTAGAAAGAAGACACTGCGAAGGCTATGTCTGGTCAAGTACCAAGCATGATGTATAACAGTGATCCAATGACTGACTGATAGCGACTGTGAAGAGTAGGATTTGACTGATCTTGGTTTAAGTTGGGTCTTGGATTATATCCGGTAGGAAGAGGTACAAAGACTGGCTTGCAATTCTCTTGACCACATTGTTGAACAACTTTCTCTGCATAGCGGGTTTGGTCTAGAGTAATCACTTGCTTCTTGCAATCTCTAGTAATCCTCATACCTAAGTACTTGGTTGCTTGACCAAGATCCCTTGATTCCCAGTGTTTCATGAACTGAGATTTATGGGCAAGGACCTGTGTCTTGTTACTACCCATGAATAAAGCATCATCAACATAAATGAGTAAGACGATCAAATCATCACCAATGATCTTGAAATATGTTCCTGGGTCAGACTTGCATCTGAGGAATTCCATCTCCAGGAGAGAATGGTGAAGCTGCTTGTTCCATTGAAGGGCAGCTTTCTTTAAACCATATATTGCTTTCCTCAGGCAACAAACCTTGTTCTCCTGACCCTTTACTACAAAACCTTCAGGTTGATCCAAGTAAATTTCTTCATCCAGCTCACCAAAGAGAAAGGCGGTCTTAACATCTAGGGTTTTGAGTTCCCAATTGTGAAGTGCAGCTAGTGCAATAAGAAGTTAGAAGGTTTCAAACCTTGCAACTGGAGAGAAGGTTTCTTTATAGTCTATTCCGAAGACTTGCATAAATCCTTTAGTGATGAATCTAGCTTTCTTGCGACTGTCAGATTTTACAGCAAATACCCATCTCCCTTTGACAGGTTTACGACCCTTAGGTAGGTCTACCAATGTCCAAACCTTGCAATCAGAGAGGAATTTAATCTCCTCCTGCATTGCAATCATCCACAAGTTCTATTCCTGTTTAGAGAGCTTTAGAATGTCTCGATATTGTTTAGAAATAGAACCTGATCCGACAGCCATGTTAAAGAGCTGTCTCATCCACTTGGAACTATACATCTGTCCAAGATCTTCCTCTTCATTAGTTGGAGTGACATCTGTCACATTGGTTGGCTCCTCCTGGATAGTATCAAGGCCTCGTGACATATCACTCTTGATCTGAATAGCTGGTCTATCCCCATGTGCATTATCAGGAAGAATCCTGGGCACGGGAATGTGAGAGGATTGTCTCTGTTCAGCAACAGGTCTAAAAGTCGACTATTCATCCCTAGTAGGGTGATGCTGATGAGGTCATGATCTAAACTCAGGTAAGGTTTCATCAACATATTGACAGGGAGGTAACCAGGTTTGGAGTAAGAGATCTGAAGATCCTTGTCTCTCCTCTTCAGGAGGTGAATCTGTAACCATATAACGCTTATGCTGATGACGATTAGAAATAGAACTCCAATGACCTGTTTCAGGTTGATTCCGTTTAACAGCAGGTTGAAGTGGTGAAGTATGATAGGATGGTGGATTGGTAGAAGATTCCGGGGAGTCATAGAAGAGCGGTGATAAAAGCTCTGGTGGTTCCCAAGGAGTTATGAATGGTGGTTGTGATCCTGATGAATGCCCATCATCAAACAGATGTGATTGATCGGGTTGAGGACCTAATCCTAATGGAATTGATGGTATAGGTATGAGTATATCTCAAGAGGGTTCTGGATCCCTTTGTCGTGTGTTGTCCTTATTAAGGTCATCTATGGGGTCTTCTTCAACTGGAATAGGGGTAGGTGTGTCTTCTTTGTCTCCGAGACAATAAGGAAAGACTTTCTCATCAAAAATGGTGTTGGTCGAATTAAACATGTGTCTCCTCTCCTTAGACCAAAAGCAATAGCCCTTAGTGTTAGATTCATACCCAATAAAAATCATCTCCTCAGACTTGGGAGACAACTTGTCTTGTCGCTGTTCTGGAGGAATAAAAACATATGCATGTGTCCCAAATATCCTGAAGTATCAAACATCAGGTTTATCTCCATTGAATAACTCAACGGGAGTTCTCCAATCATGATGACGCATCGGTTGTTGATTATAAATATGGAGTGCAGTCTCAACAGCATCTTGCCAGAAAGAATGTGGCAGACAAGCTTGTTGGTGAATGGCTTCAGCTTTTTCAAGCAAAGTTCGATCGAACCTCTCTGCATGACCATTCTGCTGAGGGGTGTGAGGAACAGAGGTCTGATGTGTAATGCCTCTGGACTGAAAGAATGACTGAAGTGTCCCAGCCATAAATTCCCCCCCTTGGTCTAAACATACAGAGGTGAGCGAGTGACCAGTAAAGGTTTCAGCCCAAGAAACCATCAATTGGAAGTGCTGCGAAACAGCATCCTTAGTGCGTAAAAACGCAACAACTGCAAAACCAGAAAAATTGTCAATGAAAGTGAGAATATAACATGTGTGAACTCGAGATTCCATAGGCATAGGGCCAACAAGATCTGAGTGAACAAGTCCAAGAGGACGAGTAGCACATTTACCCGAAGATGGATAAGGACAATCATGCATCTTCTCCAAGGCACAGCCTTTACAGGGAGAAGAGTTGTCCAGTGGAGCAACAGTGGGTAGACCAGTAACATGAGAAGGAGTGACACAAAGAACATTCTTGGATGGATGTCCAAGTCATTGGTGCCATAGATTGTAAGAGTCTTCCTTAACAAGTGAGTTGATGCAACCTTCCATTGGAGTAATCTGAGATGACTGAAACCAATGGAAGTTATTGTTTGGAGATAGAGCAAGGGCCCATATAACCAAACACTTGTTTGTGTTCCAGATGGAGGATTCTTTATCGTTGGTTGTACACTTATAGCCTTGGCTAGTAAGTGTTGGAACAGACAAAAGTCTGTGTCCTGCATGTGGTGCATACCAAACTTCCGAGAGAACAACGGGTTCTGCTTGAGTATCCTTCAGCTGAATTATTATCTTACTGTTATGATTGGTATATTCCCATACCCCTATGTTCGTTGGACTTAACGTTTTCCATGTATAACAACAGACACTCTTCTTTCTTCACCTTTTACCCTTGTCTCGTGTGTCCTAGTCGTTTCACATCTTCACTCCATTTCACACACCAGGCTTCTCATCTTCTCCATTTTCACATTCTATGTTTCACCTTTTCACAGAAGTGTTCGATCACGCTTCCATTCCATTCCCTTGATACACATGTTTCACTTATGTTATGCTTCTTTTCCATTCTGCCACACCGTGTGTTGGCCTCACATGTTTCATCTCTGTTTCACCCTATGCCCATTTCTCCTTTTGTTCCCGGATCGTTAGATATGGTCACAACATGTACATACCTCTAGTAGGTACTTAAGGCTCGATGCCCACGCCAGAGAACTCCAGTCTAGTTCTCTTGGTGTTTACCCCTAAAGCACTATAAGAAGGACTCTCTTGGCCTGACAAGCCTATTCTCTACGCTTTCTCCATGAGTCCAAGGATCTGTTGGCAACCTAAGGAGCTACGCTCTAGGGTTGTTTCACTTACCCAGACCATACATAGGAACTTTGTGTCTGTTAGCAACAACGGCATAACAGGTGTTTGATCCTAGATGTGCAAAGTCATCTTTGAAAGGAGAAAGATGATTGGTGCAACCACTGTCAATCATCCAGTGGTGTCGGGCAAACTCTTTGTCAGAAACTCCCCCTAGTGCAAAAGCACTATGATAATAGTCAAGCCCATCATATTCATTATCATATCCATACATGACATTGTCATTGTAATTGGGTAAGTGCTCTCCTGTGTCTCATGGAGTTGCCACGGCTACTGCCAAAGGCATAGGAGGGAGAAGTGCCTGGATATGAGACTTATTCAACAAATCAATGTTGTCAAAGTGAGTGGATGAGCTGGAAAGGCCTCCAAGAGAAAAAGAAACCTTTTTCCTCTTCTCCTTCTTCATCATCGTTGTTGGTGTCCCAGGTGTAGCAATAGCTCCTTCAGAAAGGACATTCCTTGAAGGAGCCATATCAAAAGGGCATCAAAGATGGCCCAGCTACATTCATTCCGTTGTCTTCATCATCTCTCCAACCCGTGTGTATGATGGTGGACGTGGAGTCGTCCATGTCATGATCTTCCTGCAAAAAGCTAGGAGGAAGAAAATCTTCTTTGACATATTCTGGCTCCATGGTAATTTCATTAGCAAACATTACCTCATTTGCTTTTCCTTTGCCCTTAGTGTCCTGTCACTTTTTAAACCAATCCTTCTTCTGTCCCTTACCAGGTTGTCTAGACTTGGCAGGACCTTTACCCTTTCTTCTGGTTCAGGTTCACAGAATCTGATTGAGGCTGGTTAGAATAACTGCCAGAAGGTTGATAGTTGGGAGTAAACGACCTTGGCTGATATGAGGGGGTCTGGCTTCTCTACCGATTTTGCAGTGGAGGGCCGCATTTAATCACATTGGTCCAGTTGACAGAAGATTGGGATGGGCCTCCGGAATCTGCCTGAGATATTTGGGCATGGAGAGGTTTGCGCGTAGCATGAAGGTCCATCTCCATGAGTATCCACGATGAGATGGTGCTCATGTTGAAGTTAGTGGCTTCAACAGTCTGTGTGATTGTAGAAGCAAGGGCGAAGTAATTGTTGGGGAGTCCAGAAAGGGGAATCATCACATGTAGGTTTTCGGGGAGATTGAACCTAGCTTCGGTAAGCTTCTGGAACCAGGTATGATAAGCGTTGATAGAAAAGTTGGCATTGGAAGGATCAATGTGAAGTTGGAGAGCCTGGTAGAACAGATTGAACTGTCCAGGGAGTCCAACAGTTTCAAAAAGTCCTCTGAGGTGATCCCAGAGAGCCTTTGAGATTGAGGGGCAAGTGTCAGGGTTAGTCCACTCATAGTTCACATGCGTAAGGAGAGAGTCATTGATCGTACTGGCCATAAGACCAAGTATGTGCTTGTCTAGCAACTTCCATTTTGCCTGGTCAGGCGCGGTAGCCTGAGCAGCATAGAGGAGAGTGTCATCAACGAATTCCCAAACAGAATATGCGGAGAGGGTGGTTTGGATCCTAAGTTGCCAAACATCATAGTTCTCTTGTCCCACAAGGATGGGGATATGACCAATGAGGTTTGTGTCAAACTTGACTTCGGAGACAGGGAGTGCCATTTAGAGAAGATCTGAAAAGATATTGTCAATAATGAATGATGCAGCCAGAGAAGATAATAAGGAAGTGGTAGCCCCTGATCCTGATCCTGGTATCTGGTGAAAGCATCTATACTTCTTCACATACCCTTTCCTCGAAATCCAGTACAATCTCCGTTTCTCCTTAATTGATGTCAAATATTGTGTAGGTGTTTCTCAATACTGGTTAGGCATCAGCAAAGAGGCATGAGATTTGAAAAAAATTGAATTCCAACTCTGCAAAGTAATGTGGGTTACCAATATATTTGGTAAGGGTACCTCATTGTACACAAATTTGATCTAAGTCCAAAGAACAGTAAGGAAGATAAAGAACATGAGAATGACTGTTAAGTTGGAGAAAGTTTGAGTACAGTGATTCAAAAGAAGAAGAATAGTTAAAACTTTCTAGTCCAGACAAAGGCCAATCAGAAGGAATAGATGTTCCAGCTAATAAATCAACTATGCTGGAGAATTTGTTGACGTCTTTCTCCTTCTGCAGCAGCCCTTCGATGTTGTCTTCCCAAAGGTTGCATTTTAAGACCTTCATATATTGTAGTAAGCTCATCAGAGGTCTTAGCAGACTTGACTAGATGCTGTAAATGGTGTTGAGCACAATACTTGGGATCACGATGGAAAAAGTCTGAAAGTGAGTGTCAAAGGCTTTGTTCCAATGGGAAAGCCTTGGTGCCACGAACTTGGTGAAGTAGCTGAAGTCGTAATAGTCTCTGGGAATATACCAGTTTGGTTCTAGAGAATCCTTGAGAATGTGAGATGAAGTGGTGGTAGGAGGAAAGTGAGAATGAAGAATGATTTCATAACCTTGGAAGTGGACACGAGTAGCAAGAGAGTGGTAATATGTCTTGGTGGAGAAAGCCCAACCAGCACCCTCATAAGCTGAGCCGATAGTCTCATCTGCATAGATGAAACTGTTGATCAAGGTCCCAGACCTGATCCTAGTCTCGCAAGGTCTAAGTTGAATCAGATAGACCAAGCGGTCAGCTCGCTTTACCTTGAGCTCAGTCAGAGCTCAGTACTTCCAACTCTGGAATGTCGGCTCCAGATGGACGTCTTCTAGTTCTTTTTCTTTGTTGTCTCCATGGTAATTGCATCATGGATCCTCCATGGGATGATGTGTCTGCCACATTTTCCAGTCTTCTGACAATCTTGGAATCGTGCGAACTGAAGTTCCACAACTTGTTGAGATGGTAGTCCCACTTTGAGGATGGAATCGGCAGGCAGCGGTACCAAGTCCATACTGCTGTAGTCCATCAAGGTAATCGTTCCAAAATTCTCCTATTGATGAGGGAGGGGATTCAGGGGTATCTCTAGACTCAAAATAGGCATGTTGTGAAGTTGACGATGATGGTGAAGGAGAGTTAGAAGGTGTAGATGGAGTAGACTGACACAAGGATGGGGGTGAGGTCAGAGGTGCAGTAGGTGGTGTAGACTCGAAAGCAGTAGCGGCCTGCAATCGAATGATCCTATGCATGATAAAAGGTTGTGAAAATAACTCCAAGCAAGTCAGCTCTGGAGAGTAGCATCGTACTACAACTGCTCCTTGATTGTCGTGATTACAGATCTGTCCTTGTTCAAGGTCACGAGAACAGAGTGGGCAAGGCAAAAGGAATGGAACACCAGGAGGGATCAACTGAGTATACTCGGTAGCAGGATATGGAGGGGGGTCTTGCGATTCTGGGGCAGACGGTAACTCATGTTGTCCTAAGCAAAGGACGACTGCAAGGGTTATGTAAGCATCTGGTGTCTCAGTAGCGAGATTAAAACAAAAGCCATCGCATAAGCGTCTGACTATCAATCTCCCAGAATTCACAGTGAACTCTAAGAGTCTGTCCTCCTCAACGATGGGTTGTGTCAATGCATAGTTAAATGCAGCAGTGACCATAGATAAGGTCATTGTGAACCCTTCAACCAACCATGAATCATATCACAAAAAGATAGCAGGCATTGGTGCTAGCAATATGACGAACTGCTCTTTATGCAGGGCTCATAATCTATCGGGATAACCTGATTACACAGGGGCAAGAAGGGTAATGATATCAGTGGGAGATGCTCACTGATAGGTTGATGGTTGGTAACAAAGAAATATCTCAAGTGTGAAACATGTAGAGAGATGTCTTCAGAGAATGAGGATAGTGGATAGTTATCCTCAGAGGATCTGAGTGAGAGGAGGAAGTGAAGGATGAATAATACGAATGTAATCATTATCATTATTGAGACAGGCTTAAGGCCATGTCTTTTATAGTGTTCAGTGATGAAACACTGAAGTACATGAGACATGTTTCAAAGATGAAACATGTAAGAGATAAAGGGATAAAACATGTAACAGAATGTGAAAC
>JBBPNN010001112.1:0-11973 GCA_038090935.1 Hortiboletus campestris
GGTTTTGCTTCGACTACAAGCCTAGCCACACTTTCAGTGGTTTTGACAGATGTTCCATCCTTGTACACCTCCCCATAGACAATCTTGAGAGAGTTCACCACCTCTGTGTCAGAGATATTGAGCTTCCTGACATATTCCTCAAGGGGCGAGGGAGGAACGGAGATTGTGGTAGCCCAAATTCTTGGAGCTGAAGGAGTGGGAGGTCGAGGTGAGAATCCTCAAGTTCCACCAGAACAGGGATGCTTGGTGGAGTGACATCTGACCTTGTGGCAAACAAAACACTTGTTGTTACACATGTGCTCAGCATGTGTTATGGTTGATTCAGGTAGAACCAAACATAGCCTTTAGTCAGAAATTACAAGGTCAAGGTTATCACTAGGTGAGTCGTCAAGTCAGAGGTTCAAGGTAATAGTTCACTCAAAGTAGGACAAAGGTCAAGGTTACAACTTTAGATGAGTTGTAAAGCCAGAGGTTCAAGGTAAGCGTCCATTTTAAGTAGGACGAAGTCCTTTAAGGAGGTTCAATGAGGTGAAGTAAGATGTATTCCTAAGGAGGTCTAACTTAGGGTTACATTGAGGTGTCATCTGGTTTATATACTACTGAGAAGACCAGGATGACTAATTGTATGGAAAAAGTAGGAAGTCCATGGAATGTTCAAGAAGTACAAACATGAGAGAAAGATAAGAAAGAAGTTAAGAAGAAATACAAAAGGAACTCATGGTTGAACACGACTAGATAAGGTGAGAGTGTGGTGGAGCACATAAGAACAAGACAGAATGAGACGGAACATTATGATAATGTGATGGAAAGCTCAAGAAAGGTCAAGAAAGAAAGGAGAACAGAGCAAATTGTAACATTACCCCCTTAGTAGAGTCAAGTCTGTGATGAAGACCATTAGAGATCAATATACCCTCTGCAAGGGGATCTGGTCACATTCCCAATGGCAGTGTTGGAGTAATTGTTGTGGTTATCATACTTGGGAGAGGGGGAATGAGGATGAGGGGGGGGGACAGGAAGGGCATGATGGGACCCTCAAGAAGACAAGGAGGAGTAAGATCCTCAAGATGAAAAAGAGGATGGGGGAGAAGGGCAATGGATGGGACAGACATGAGCTGTGTGACCTGGTTTTCATCAAACACAGTGGGGGCATTGGTAAGAGGGACAGTTAGGACAAATGTGACCAAGTTGTCTATAGAAGAAACATGATTCATTAAAATGGGGGTGGGTGGAGACCAGAGGAACAGATCTGTCTCTGCCAGACCAATAGGAGTGGAGATGAGCACGAGTGGCATTAGGAGGAAAGTTGGAGTTGTTATTGCTGGTCCAGGCATATTCTATGGTGCTGATGGTGGCTTTCTCAATTGGGGAAAGAGGAGAGGAGGAGGCAGAATGGGGATTTCTGACAAGGGCTGAGTGGAATGAAGAAGGGGAGTCGGGAGTCAAGGATAATTCTAAGAGGTAACAATCTAGGTCCTTGAGGAACTCGAGCATACCTAACTGATAAAGTGTTACCAGCAGGTATCTTTGTATGTCTTTCTGGATATGACAGATACAACTGGTGTATAGGTCAAGGGAGGAGTTTCAGAGGAAAGCATGATAGAGGGCATAGAGAGAAGATCCAACATTGAGGAAGGTTAGGTCATGCATGGAGTGGATGAATTTGGAGAGGTTGTCAGCAGTAGGGAAATCATCCCTGGTTCTATGAGCATGAATAGGTATGTCAACAGATAAGATCCTATGGTGGGAAGAGAAGGTGGTAATGGCAGGAGACGAGGGGGTAAGGATAGAGGATTTGAGCTCAGAGAGAGAAGAAATCATAGAAATGGAAGAAGTCATGGTAGACAGAGAGGTTTCTTGGTAGGTAAGAAGAGAGAGAAGCAAATAATGGGTTAAAGGGAGAAGCTAGAGGGGTGAAGTTTTTTATAGTTCATGAGGGCAGACTTTGCATTTTTTAAGTCCTGTTCTGGGATTCAAGAGTTTTCTTCAGCCAAATATTCCTTCCATCAGATGAGGAAGAAGCAATTGGTTGGAGATCCATGGTGACATAATATCTTTTCTATTTTGTATTCTTCTTTGCCAGTGATAAGGTCGGGGGGAGGAGCAGGGAAGTTCTTTTCATGAACAGAATTCTCTTTGTAAGGGGAGAGAAGGGAAGCATGGAACATGTTATGGATATGCCATGTCTTGGGAAGGCAGAGTTGATAAATAATAGGAGAGAGTACCTTGGTGATGGTGAAGGGGCCTTCTCGTTTCAGGGCAAATTTCAGGTTTGAGATGGATTGTTTGAGGTTTCTGGCTTCTAGCCAGACTTTGTCTCCTTTGGCAAAGGGAGAGAAGTTTCAGCAAGTGTGGGAGGCCATGACTTGTCAAGTGAGTTCATGAGCTGCAAGGGCTTTATTTCAAGCAGCAGAGAGGGTTTTTAAGCAGTTTTCAACTGCAGGAATAGAAGAGTTGGAGATTAAGAAAGGAAGAGCACAGGTTCATATCCCATTTGGAGATAGAAGGGAGACTGTCTGGTGACAGAGTGGGGGCGGTGGTTGTGTGTGAATTCAGTATGAGATATCTTTTCAGACCAGGAAGAGGAGTTTGCTCTGCAGAAGATGTGGAGGTAGATTTCTATTTCCTGGTTTACACGTTCAGTTTCTCCATCTGTTTGAGGGTGATAAGCCATGGAGAGGGAGAGGTTATGGTTCAGGAGTTTTCTGAGTTCTCTAGCAAAGGTGAAGGCAAGTTGGGGGCCATGATTGGAGATGATTTTGTTGTAGAGTCCAAAGTGGAGGAAGACTTTGTGAAAGATAAGAGAGGCAATCCCTTTGGTAAAAATAGTCTTCTTGGTGGGGCAGAGAATCACCCCCTTAGTAAGCCCATGGTCTACTATGACCAGAAGGGAGTCGAAGCCCGAGGAGGTAGGAAGGTCAGTGATAAGGTCACAAGAGATTTGTTGAAAGGGGCAAGAGGCTGAGGATTTAATTGGGGTAAATGGGGAATGGTAGAATGAGTATTGGATTTGTTTTGTTGGCAAATGGCACATCCTTTGATGTATTTATTAACATAAGATGCAAGATCAGACCACCAGAATTCAGTGGCAACTAGTTGACAAGTTTTTAGATATCCAGGGTGGCCGGCTATTTTGTGATCATGGCATCATTTAAGGATGGAGTGGTGGAGGGGTTGATTGTCGGGAATGTAGACACATCCTTTGTAGGTGAGAATGTCTGCTTTATGTTGGCAGTCAGAGAGGCAGGAGCAAAAGGCAGGGGGAATGGAGCTGTCCATGCTTTGGAGGGCTTGGAGGACAAGAGGGTCGGTAGTGGAGGCAGATTGTACATGGTCAAAGAGAGAGGTGTCAATGATTCATATAAAAAGAGAAGGAGGTAATAAGGTCACTCATTCATTGTCGAGGTCAGAGGATGGGAGGAGATCTGGTTAATGGGATAGAGTGTCAGATCCAACAAGTAGTTTTCCAGGGACATGGATCATTTTTAAGTCAAAGTTGGAGAAATCTAGGAGTCCACAAGCCTGTCATCAGTTAAGGGCTTGAGGTTGGTGAAAATAGGTGAGGTTTTTGTAATTGGTAAAGACTTGGACAGGGAACAGAGAGCCATGAAGGTAATGGCGCCATGATTTCAATGCACAAATAACTGCAAGAAGTTCTCAATTGTAGATGTTATAGTTTTGTTCTGCCTGAGAGAAGGATTGGGATAAGTAGGAGCAGGGATGCCAGTCTCCATTGGAGTCCATTTGAAGGAAAATTGCACCGGATGCATATTTGAAGGCATCGGTAGCAATGGTGAAAGGGGAGAAGAGGTCAGGGAGACAAAGGATTGGTTTGAATAGGAAGAAGGATTTTAGGGAGTCACAGGAGGATTGACAAGTAGGGGTCCAGTTCCATGAGAGATTCTTTTTTATGAGGTTGATGAGAGGGCAAGCAATGTTAGAGTAGTCAGGGATGAAGTGACAGTAGAAATTGGCAAAGCCAAGGAAAGAGCATACATCCGTGACTTTAGCTGGGGTGGGCCAACTAGCAATACCATCAAGTTTGACAGGGTCCATGGCTAGTTGTCTGGGTTTTATGATCATGCCAAGGTAGTCTACCCCATCAATGGCAAACCTACATTTTTCTAACTTGAGATGTAGGTCTAGTTCTGTCATCCATTGAAGTACTCATTTGGTGCATTCTTCATGGATGGTAGAATCTGGGAAGAAGATGAGAAGGTCGTCCATGTAGATGACCAGCCATTCTTTGGCAATCATGTCACAGAAGGAGTCATTCATAAACTGCTGAAAGGTGGCTGGGGAGTTGGTAAGGCCAAAGAGCATGACAGTTGGTTCAAAGAGTCCTTTGTGGGTAACAAAGGCTGCTTCCCATTGGTGACCATCTTTAATTTGTACATTGTTATATTCCCACTGGATGTCAAACTTGGTAAAGGTTTTAGTGTCTTTTAGCTTATCAATGAGGTCTGAGATGAGAGGAAGGGGGTAGGTGTCTCAGATGGTATGCTCATTGAGGTATCTATAATCTTGACAAGGGCAAAGTCCTCCGTCTTTCTTTTTGACAAAGAAGAAAGGGGCTGCTTGAGGGGAGTTTGAGGGACAAGTTTTCCGATTTTTGGGGAGAAGGAATTGTTGAGGTTGATTTCATGGTCATAGGGTCTGGAAGGGGGAACATGGTCAGTAGCTTCTTTGGAGAAGACAGAGGAGAATTGGAAGTATTCGGAGGAAAGGGTGATTTTGGGTTTCACGCTTCGGTGGCGAGAGCTAGTTCAGAGGCTGTAGTTAGGTGAGCAATAATTGGAGAACCCATTGGAATGAAGTGAGATCCATATCAGACAATTCATTTCATAGTCTGGTGTTCACAGGCTCTGTTAATGAAGGCAGATTCTTCTTCCCAATGGTTGTATTCAAAGAGGTGGGAATCGGAGATGGTGTTGACATTACAGCAGTTTTCATTATTCTGTGGAAAGTTGGTTTCATTTTCAATGTTTGCTTATTAGCTGAGCAAGGACCCCAAGAGTCCCTGTGAGGGATCTCTCTCAACCAACATTCTCACCACCTTCCACACCATGCCACATACTTTGTCCAATGAACTAAAATCAAAAATTCCTGTTCTTTTTTGCAATGGACATGTAGTCAAGCGCATTTGTGCTATTTTTGGTCTCAAAAAGTCACTCGTCTACCAAGTCCTTGGTTGCCATGCACAATTCGGCACTGTGTACAATCCTTACATCTACTCCTGCATCACTAGATGTCGGTGCTGCCTCACTACAGCAGACAAAAGTTTCATTCTGGCCCTGGTTCAACATTGCTGTACCATCTACCTTGACGAACTTTGAGAAGAGCTCCAGTTGAAATGCCATGTGCAAGTATCCATCCCCACCCTGTACCAAGCTCTTCAACATCTCCAGATTTCTTACAAGGCCATCTCTGCAGTGGCTGCAGAATGAAATGTGGAGTTGCGCACGTATTATGTACATGAACCACATTGGAATGGAGGCACCTAATGTGAATATGCTTGTATTTATGGATGAGGCTGCTGTGGACTGGCATACTTGTATTCGCCAGTATGGATGGTCACTCATGGGCCAGTGCTGCAATGTACAACAACCTTTTGTTCATGGTTTGCAATACTCTATCATTCCTGCAATTACACTCGATGGAATTATCGTGTATGATATCATTGAAAGCCCCATTGATGGTGAGCGCTTTCTGCAATTTTTGAGAGACCAGGTTGTGTGTACTATATTCCTTTTGTTGCATTGGCATGCTCTAATGCATGTTATGATCAGTATATTCCTGTACCCCTATGTTCATTGGACTTAACGTTTTCCACGTATAACAACAGACAATTTCTTTCTCTTCACACTTCACCCTTATCTCGTGCGTCTTAGTCGTCTCACGCCTTCACTCCGTTTCACACACAAGACTTCTCATCTTCTCTGTTTCACATTCTATGTTTCATCTTTTCACAGAAGCATTTGATCACGCTTCTCTTCCATTCCTTGATACACATGTTTTACATATGTTCTGCTTCTCTTCCATTCTGCCACACCACATGTTGGCCTCACATGTTTCACTTCCATTTCACCCTATGCCCTTTTCTCCTTTTGTTCCCGGATCGTTAGATATGGTCACAACATGTACATACCTCCAGTAGGTACTTAAAGGCTCGATGCCAACACCAGAGAACTCTAGTCTAGTTCTCTTGGTGTTTACCCCTAAAGCACTAATAAGAAGGACTCTCTTGGCCTGACAAGCCTATTCTCTACGCTTTCTCTACGAGTCCAAGAATCTGTTGGCAACCTAAGAAGCTATGCTCTAGGGTTGTTTCATTAGAACTATACTCTCATCAACTACCTTACCTTGCTAACTCTGACGTGACCTCACAAGTGCGTCCCCACGAAGGATCGCTTGCACTAGGAGCTTATGGTAGAGCCAGTGCTGATCACCTTCCACAACTCCCTTCACTCTTTCCCCTCTAATTCGGGTCAAGTCAGCCCTGCTAACCCTTTGTACACAGCCTCGATAGAAGTAGCCAAGCTGGACCACGTAAGAGAGTGAACAGCCTCGCCAGTGGAATTGACAGGCTCACAGAGTGTGGAAAGGACCCCAACACCACCATGACGACAGAAATCTCCCGACACTGCTACGCTTTTCTTAAGGCTATTAGAAGCTGATTTATGACCCTCAGACGTTCGGTTCACCTCAGACGAGGAAATCGACCAAGCAGTAGCAGTAGCAACCACCCTAAGATTGGGCAACCCTGAACCCTTATTCACAGAGAGAGTATCCCAGCACTCGCTGGTGGACAACCAGTCCATAGATCCCAACGACCTCATGTTCACCCCCAAGGACATAAACTTACATGTCCTCTTTCTACCCTGGCACGAAGAATTGTGCCAACTGTTTCCCTCCAAAGAAGAACCACAATTCAGAGAACCTGCCACACTCCTGTCCCCACTAAGTCCCCTCACACCGTCACCAATCGCAGAATCCAGCCACAAAAGGAAAGAGCGTGACAAAGAGGAAGAAAGACTGGAAATTAAAAAGCCGGCTAAGAAAAGAAGAAGAATCATACTCCGGAAGATCTCTAGAGACAGAGACGGAGATCCTTGCTACTCAAGGATAGCCTTACAACCCCCACATATTCTATGCAAACCAGAATGCTACTGTACCAAGTAGAATTACCCCCATTCTTATGCAATAATGTCCCAGAGAATCAACCAAGTTCTTGCAAATGCCACAATTTCATGGGAAGAAAAGATCACTGCTATCTTGAAAGAATTTAATGACAGGATGGCAGATTTACAAGCAGTAACAAATCAAGTAACACAACTCACAGAAAGTAACAATCAATTGATGGCCACAATCAATACCCTCATGGCTGCCACCCCTGGAGCAGCACCATCAGGGGCATCTCGATGAGTAGAAGTCTTTGCAGACCCCGGAGAGTACGACAGCTCCAAAGCCAAGTTTGAGGAATGGTGGGCCAAGATGAAGGCCTGGCTAGGAGTCAATGCCGCCACCATTATCCCTGCTTGTTACAAAGCAGTTGTGGCCGTCCTCTCCCGCCTCAAAGGAGCAAAAGCCAGAGGGTTTGCACAAACAAGACTCGCACAAGGAAGAGGGTACATCTGGACCATGTTGGTCGATGAATTGGAAGGGCTCTTTAGGAGCACCGATCAGCAGGACTGGGCATGCACCCAACTAAACAAATGCTATCAAGGAGACAGCCCCACGGATGATTTCATTGTCCGATGGGAAGCACTTTACCAACAAGCAAGTATCGACCCTTCACACACGGTCGAGTTACTAGAGAAAAATGCATGTGGGGCAATCATTGCCCAAATCTTTAGAGAAGGAAAACACCAACCAGATCCTGCCCTCTATCTCCAAGAGATCAGAAGGGTCAGAACAGAACAAGAGTCCCTTGATTTCATAAGGGCCAGAACTCAGAAGCAAGCTTCGGCTGCACAATCTAAGCGAGACCCGAATGCCATGGACATCAGGGCAACAAACAAGGGCTCCTACAATTGTGGCAAAGAAGGGCATTTCACCAAAAACTGCCCAAAACCAATCATTGCCTGCCCTGAATGCAAATGGCTCGGAGGACTGCACAAGAAGGGCTGCAAGAAAGGTGGCCACAATGCATGAGAGGCACATACGTCCTGGGATGACGATAAAAGCACCACAAGTGACAATGAACGAGAGGTCTGAAAGGCCTCAAAAGGCAAAGAACAGGACTTCTCGAAGTCCATTCAAGGTATGAGTTTCCAAGAAGCCGCCGCCTGGTTCAAGGATCAGGAGGCTATCCGAAAGAAGGCAGGAAAAGCCTAAGCCCGAGGGACTTATCTGGGTGTTCCAAGGGCTCTTTCTCGAATAAGTATTCCCCCTTGCCAGTTGAGGAGTCAGATGACAATGACTCAGCTGGTGATTCTCCATTTACCTACATGTCAGGGGTGCCTCCTAGTGAGCACGGCAGGAACGTTAAACCTGTGCTTGATTCCCCTTTCCCAAAGAACAAAACCCCAGAAACTGAAGCTTTTGTATGTAACATCAACCCTACATGGGAAATTATGCTTTCAGCTCAAGTCGCGCCCCTGAGCACACGTCACTCCCTTACAAAAGTCAACACCCTGCTTGACAGTGGCGCAAATGCAGTCTTTATCGACAGATCATGGGCAGAAAGGCTCAAACTCCCCCTCTCTAAGCTATGACATGCCATCCCTGTTTTTAACGTAGAGAGAACAAAGAACTCTGCAGGGAACATCACACACTCAGTGGACCTTATAATCGAGTATCAAGGACATCGTGAAAAGGTTATGGCCAAAGTAATGGACCTTGGAAAGAATGCTCTGATCCTCAGATTCTCTTGGCTGAAACGCCACAACCCAGAAATAGATTGGGTTAAGGGCTCTGTATGTATGACATGTTGCCCAAGGCACTGTCACGCCCTCCAAGATAAGCCGGTCTTCATTCGCATGATCGAGAAAGAAGAAGAGGACATCCAATATCAGGTTCACACCATGATCCACGCCCTAGAGGAAAAGTCAAAGACGGAAATAACGGCAGAGCAACTTGTTCCCTTGCAGTATCACGATTATCTAAAAGTGTTCAGTAAAGCCGAATCAGAAAGGATGCCAATGAGAAAACCGTGGGATCACGCCATCGACCTAAAAGACACATTCCAACCCAAGAAAGGTCGAATCATTCCCTCATCCACACAAGAACAGGAGGAAGTCGCCGCTTTTCTAGATGATCAGCTGAGCAAAGGATACATTCGTCCCTCCAAATCTCCACAAACCTCACCAGTATAAAGAATGTCAAAGGAGTCCACAGTTTCCTGGGACTTTCCAATTTCTACCGAAGGTTCATCAAGGACTATGCACAGCTTGCTCGTCCTATGAATGATCTATTGAAGAAGGAACAGCCTTTCAAGTGGAAAGAAGCACAACAAGTCGCATTTGACATGCTGAAAGAACGTTTTACCACAGCACCTGTATTGGCATTCCCAGATATTGATTGTCAATTCCGCCTAGAAACCGACGCTTTCGACAATGCCACAGGGGCTGTACTATCTATATTGAAAGAAGACAAGTGGCACCCAGTTGCCTTTTCCAGCCACAGTATGATGCCGGCAGAACAAAACTACCCCATTGCCAACAAAGAAATGTTGAGCATTATCCAAGCATTGGAAATCTGGCGCCACTACCTGGAAGGTTCTCATCACCAGTTTGAGATCTGGAACAACCATGCCAATTTAAGATATTTTATGCAATCCCAGAACCTGAATTGACGCCAAGCCCCATGGTGGCAATGGCTTTTCTGGTTCAACTATCTTTTTGTCTATAAGCCCAGCACTACAAATGTAAAAGCCGATGCACTCTCAAGAAGAGAAGACCACGCAGTTGGTATAGAACATGATAATGAAGGGATCACGATGATTCCGCCAGAGTGGATACGGACCTTACCGGTCGCAATCCACGATGAAGGTGAACAAATTCTATAATCCATCATGAAGAAGTTACATGGGCTCAAAGAGAGCGAAGTTAAGGAACTATGCAAGAAGCATGAAGTATGCCGCATTGATGAAGTATTACACAATCAAGAAGGAAAAGTCTTCGTCCCTGATGACAAAATCATCCGTTTATCTATTATGAAATCGTGTCACAACTCTCCAGTCGCTGGTCACTCTGGTTATGAAAAGACCTTAGAACTTCTCAGGAGAAGCTACTGGTGGCCCAACATGACCGTTTAAGTCAAAGATTATGTCGCTCGATGCGATCGCTGTGCACACATGAAGGGAAGTAACCGCACCCCGGCAGGCACATTAATCCCACTTCCTATTCCAGAAGGTCCCTGGCAGGACATCTCCGCTGACTTCACCACTGATCTTCCCTCCTCTGGTGGCTTCGACTCCATCCTCGTCATTGTAGATTGGTTCTCTAAAGAAACTGTATTTATCCCATGCAACAAAACAGGCTGGATACCGCTAAATTATATCTTCACCATGTTTGGAAGAACCACGGTCTTCCCTGTTCAATTGTATCGGACCACGGACTGCAGTTCACTTCCCAGGTTATGCAAGATGTCTGCAAACACCTCGGAATTATGTCTAAATTATCCACTGCTCACCACCCACAGACAGACAGGCAAACAGAGCATATGAACCAAGATCTCCAGCAGTATCTCTGCTTCTTCTGCACTGAGAAGCAGGAAGAATGGTTGGACTGGCTTTCAATCGCCCAATTTTCATATAACTTGAAGATCTCGGCATCTTCAAAGAAAGCCCCTTTCGAAGTTACATGTTCGTATGTATGGGTGTGGAACAATGTGTCTCCAAAGTGCCAGCCACTACGGAGTTTGCTGACGAACTAAGCAAGACTTTGAAAGAAACAAAAGATAATCTAAAGGCATCCCAAGAGTGAATGGAAGCTCAAGCGGATAAACACTGGTCTGAAGCTCCGCAGTATCAGGTTGGAGATAAGGTCTGGTTAGCCACAGATAACCTGCGCTTGACGCGCCAATCCAAGAAGTTAACGGAATGGTGGCTAGGCCCCTTTCCTATTTTGGAACTCATGGGCCCCAATGCAGTTAAGCTTAGACTTCCCAGGGGAATGAAAATCCATGACATTGTGAACATCTCACACGTCAAACCCTACAAGGAACAGTTGCCCGGTCAACCCATCATCTGGCCTGGCCTGGTTGATATCACTGAAGACCACGACAAAGTTTACAAAGTAGATTATTTGGTGGATTCCTGATTGAAGGGACGCTGTCTTGAATACCTGGTACATTGGAAAGGCTTTGAAGAGACAGATCATACATGGGAACCACTTGGAAATCTTTCTGGCACTCAGGACACCATCCACAAATTCCACATCCACCACCTGAGTGCCCCATGAAAACTGTCTATGACCTTCACCCAGTTCAAGAAGTTATTTAATCCATACGTGAATTATACCGAATGCAGGTCTCCACCCTTGAATCGCCTGGAAGTCGATCCCTAGAAGGGGGGTAGTGTTACGATCAGTATATTCCCATACCCCTATGTTCATTGGACTTAACATTTTCCATGTATAACAACAGACAATTTCTTTCTCTTCACACTTCACCCTTACAGTGGCTCAAAAAAGTGTCCCAATGTTTGCATGTTTTCCACTAAAGTCGATATTCCCCAACACCTCCTAATCCAGGCCCTAACATATGAGTATATCAAATGAAGTATCTACCATTGGCTTGCTATGGATGCAAAGGTCAAGAGATTTAGATAAGACCTGATGGAATGGCAGTCATTTCAAAATGACATGTCATTGGAACACTTATTTGACCCTACATTTGAGAATCATTATATTATATATAACATAGGCATTTGACAGCTATTGATGGTTGCTATGTTACAAAGCTGTGTAATTATGTAAATGACATAATTACAAGCAATATAAATACCATGTGTCCCACTTCAATTGACCTCAC
>JBBPNN010001113.1:0-11965 GCA_038090935.1 Hortiboletus campestris
ACGCAATACAAGTGTAGTATCTAGCCCAATCCGCTTGTGGACTCGCGAGTCTACTTGTTGAGACCCTTCTCATAGTCTCTTCGCCTACTAAGCGCAGTAGACTCTTCGATTCCACCTCGCGCCGCAAGGGTAACACAGGACCTTGGGCAGAAACCATCCGACTTTCTCCGTCGTTCGTCACGTGATTCCTCCGGATAAAGCTAGGTTCTACGCTTAGCGTAACAGCAGGTGCCTGCACTTTTTGTGACAGATGTAAAAGAGGCACTTTATTCGTGAGATTGAACAATTCAATGTTCGGCTGAGTGCTGAGCGTAGCCAGCCCTTCTTCCTGTAAGCTAGTTAGAGTATTCTCGTGATGAAACAACAGAGACTTACTAGTGTGCAGCAGCAATCCATAACCATGGCTGGAGTGAGTGGGATAGTTCCTAATGGACTGACATATGTGAGCCCATTGTTAAAGTCATTCTTGTAACAGCTTTGGAGCTTGATACACCAACGGGTAAGACATGAGTTGTAATCATTGGCTTTGAGCGATGAACTCTATTGATCTTGTGAGTGAAATGATTCGGAGCAGCACAACGAACATGTAGTACATACCTGGCTGACTTCCTTGTTGGTCATTGCATTCTCTTCGTCTTTGGGGTTGCCTGAGGTGGGAAGTTTCTGGATGTCCTTCATGTCAACAAAGATCTTGGTTATCGCAGGATTGCTGCCTTCAATCTTTTTCACCATTTCTTTGTAGTTGGCCTCATGGTCAACATTCATTGCATCACTGGAGTGCTGGCTAGATGGATTGATAGAGAACTGAACATCTGTCAGCACGTGAGCAACAAAAAAATAAGTCTAACCTTTTCGTCTTTGGCAGCACATATTTGAATGGAAAGCACCTCCTCTCTGATATCTTGTATTGATCCTGTCTATGCTTGTCAAGCATGCTTTGCAGAAAGTCAAGGTAGTTACTGGCATTGGCAGGAAACTGGAGTTCTTTGACCTTGATGGACTTCTCCTCCTTCGAGGTAGACACTTTGCCCTTAGTAGATGCCTTCTTCTTGAGGAGTGAATAGACGGACAGAGAGATATTGAATGCATAGAGCAATGATGGGGGCATGGTGGACGGAGGTGTTGAAATGTGACAGTCACACACTCAAACAGGCTACAGTGCATTCAGGGTCCTGCTTCAGCAGCTCCCGACAGTTGAATTTTCAAACATGTTTTCCGCATTGTTTTGCAAACAGCTGTAAAAGGATACAATAGCTATGGACAAATCAATACTCCCTGTTCAAGTGTGCATCTGTTTGAGTTGGATCATTGACTGGACATGGCCAGGGCAACCATCAAATGTAGTACTGGAAGATCAAGAATGAGTGGACTGTGGAACATATGAAGTTTAATTATCTTGTGCCTGGATAATTTTTGAGGCTGGTAACCCTCCATCTATATCATGATGATGTCACATCAGGCCAAGCTACTCAAACTCATTTCGTAAATGTGATGACTCATCAAACTCCATTTGTGCTACAGGAAAACTAATGTTCTTTAGGCTGAAGACTGCTGCGACAATTCTCAGCACAAGCTGTGGCATGATCCAGTTCAGAGCTTCATTGAGAACCACAATGCAGTTGCCATGCCTTCGTGAAAAGATCCCCTGAAATGAGGCTATGCAAGAAGAATGACATGAACAACCACAAATTATGTTCCAGCAGACCATTCAGTCAAAAGGAGTCACACGACTGGTTCCCCCAACATGTACAAATGGTTGCTGATGTGGTACCACCCGATGGGCAGCTGGGTAAATGTATACATGGGTCCGGCCAACACAATCAGAGTTGTACCCCTTTGAGACCAACTAGCATCATTGAAGGTGGTACTGGTTGGCCATGCTGGATAAGATAGGCTTGGCCAATACCACATATGTAACGAGAGTGCAAGATCTTGCTGGGTGCAGAGACAACAGTGAAGGGTGAACCAGTGAGGAGAATACTCACTTAGGTACTTCGCAGTAGGGAAGACTGTTGCTAGTAGCTATTCACTTGGTGGGAGGAGAGAAGAGCTTAGATTCTCAGTACAAAAGTATTCAGGTCTAAATAGTGTACAACTATTGTTTGTACATATTGTGATACTATCCTTCTAAATAGAGAAGGTGGTACAATTGTGAAATAATCGTGTGAAGTAATGGTGCAATCCGCAGTAGCGGGTTAAAGGCTATTGGCTAAGAGCCATAATGGCATGATATGACATCATCTGGATAAGAATAGAAATGATGTCATAGTTATGTCATAAGGGTCTAGAACTGTGACATCATGGGTCTAGAATGTATTAGTAATCATGAAGAGCGATCCAGACAAAACAAGATAATTAATATTAAATCATAGATTCTCAATACTCCACCTCGCTATTCATGATGAAGATGGATAGCAGGAAAGGGTTAGATGTTTCCTGTTGTCCTCCAAGTGTTGCCAAGTCAGATTCTTCGTAAAGATATCTGCAACTTGTTCGTTTGTGGGAATATAATAGAGTTTAATTTTCCCATCAGTAACACATTCACAGATATAATGTTCCGGAATTTTAATGTGTTTTGAACGACCTTCCTGAGTGGGGTTAGAAGCAAAAAACATGGCACCTTGGTTATCACATAGAAGTGGAATTGTCTTGAGATTAAATCTCAATTCTGAAAGAAATATTCGGATCCAGGACAATTGCTTTGCAGCTTCTGTCATGCCAACATATTCTGCTTCAGTGGAGGACAACATAACCTTCCGTTGACGATGGAATAGCCAAGAGACTATACCATTTGCAAGGAACATAGCATAGTCAAAGGTAGATCTACAAGTTTCATGATCTCCAGCCCAATCTGTATCAGAGTAAGCTAGGATTCCAGATTGACTAGCTCCATTATATGTCAAGCAGAGATTCTTGGTTCCAAGGAGATAGCAGATAATGTAAAGCACTTTCTGCAAGTGTTCTTCCAAAGGATTCAAAGAGAATTGTGACATTTTGATAACAGAGTATGCAAGGTCTGGACAAGTCCCAAGCATAATGTATAACAGTGATCCTATGACTGACTGATATCATGAATGTCATGTTATGCTAAGCGTAGAACCTAGCTTTATCGGTGAGAGTCATGTGACGAACAACGGGTAAAATCAGAAGGTTTGAGCTTGTGGACCGCGTTACCCACAGAGCTTATCGAAGAGTCTTCGACGCTTGGTAGGCGTAGAGACTATGAGAAGGGTCTCGACAAGTAACTCGCAAGTTACCAGCGGATTGGGCTAGATACTACAGTTGTATTGCGTAGAACTAACTGGGGAAAAGTACAAGTACACTGGGCGTTTATATACGTATGAGCGGACCCTGAATAAGGAGTCCTAAAGGGGAAACAGAACAGCGGAACACTGTTCTAGAAGGGGATACGTCCATAAAGGAAATAGGGTCAAGGAGAGGAACGGGAAGGAACAGAACGGAACAAAAGGAAGACATACTGCGGACTGCGTAAAGGATCAGGAGTTCCGGCTGGAAGAGAAGAGCAGAAGAAGAATGGGAAGGAAGATCAAAGAAACAGAGGAAATCGGAATCAGAGTCCTTGGGTTCCCATGCAGCAACACACGAGGCGAACTCGTGTTCCTTGACCTCGGACATCCAGGGGATTTCTGTAACACGTCAAGTGCTTCGATTTCCCAATCTTCTAGCACTGCAATGGAAAGAAGGAGTTGAACAGTTTTGAATCTTGCAACCAGAGAGAAGGTTTCTTCGAAATCTATTTCATAGATTTGGATAAAACCCTTTGCAACAAAGCGGGTCTTAGTGCGGCCATCACTTTTGACAACATATACCCATCTCCCTTTGACAGGTTTACGTCCAGGTGGAAGATTGACCAATTCCCATACTTTGTGTTCATGGAGGGATTTAATTTCATCCTCCATCGCAGTTCTCCATTTAGCTTGTTCTGATTTAGGTAGTTTCAGAACATCCTTATAGTGAGAAGGAACACCAACAATGGGTGCAGCTGTGACTATAATGCGGTTAAAGAACTTTGCACTATACATAGCTCCAAGATTATCTTCTTCATTGCTAGGCAATCGAGAAGGTTCTGCATGTATCTCACGTTCAATCTCCACTGGAGGTCTATCTCCATATAGGTTATCAGGGAGAATTTGTGGATTACAAACATGAGCTCCTCTGCGTTACTGTGGTGATTGTGAACAGTAGGCAGGTGGTGGAACAGTAGGTGATGGAGAGTGAGATGGCTGTTGATCATTTTGCAGAGGGAATCAGTGACCTAGATGTTGGATTCACAATTGTTGATCATACACTTATAGCCTTGGCTAGTAAGTGTAGGCACAAACAAAAGTCTGTGTCCTGCATGCAGCGCATACCATACTTCTGAGAGAACAATAGGATCTGCTTGGTTATCTTTCAGCTGGATTATTATCTTACCTGAACCATACATAGAAACCTTGTGTCCATTAGCAACAATGGCATAACGGGTTTGTGATCCTAGATGTGCAAAGTCATCTTTAAAAGGAGAAAGATGATTGGTGCAACCACTGTCAATCATCCAGTGGTGTTGGGCAAACTCTTTGTCAGAAACTCCCCCTAGTGTAAAAGCACTGTGATAATAGTCAAGCCCATTGTATTTGTTATCATATCCGTACATGACATTGTCATTAATTTTGTAAGCGCTCTTCTAAGTCTTGTGGGGCTTCCACGGCTACTGCCAAAGGTGTAGATGGGAGAAGTGCCTGGATATGAGTCTCATTCAACAAATCAATATTGTCGAAATGAGAAAATGAGCTGGTGAGGCCTTCAAGAGAAAAAGAAACCTTTTTCCTCTTCTCCTTCTTCTTCATCGTCATTGGTGTCCCAGATGTAGTGATAGCTCCTTCAGAAAGGACATTCCTTGAAGGATCCGTATTGAAAGGGCATTGAAGACGGCCCAGCTACATTCATCCCATTGTCTTCTTCATCTTTCCAATCTGTGTGTATGATGGTAGACAAAGAGTCATCCATGTTGTGGTCTTCCTGCATAAAGGTAGGAGGAAGAAAATCTTCTTCAATGTATTCTGGTTCCATAACAACTTCATTAGCAAATGTTACTTCATTCGCTTTACCTTTGCTCTGATTTTCCTGTCACTTTTTGAACCAATCCTTCTTCTGTCCCTTACCAGGTTGTTTAGATCTGGCAGGACCTTTACCCTTCTTCTGGTTCAGGTTTGCAGAACCCGATTGAGGCTGGTTAACATAACTGCCAGAATGTTGGTAGTTGGGAGTAAACGATCTCGGTTGATACAAGGGGGTCTGGCTTCTCCACTGATTTTGAGGTGGAGGGCCACATTTAATCACATTGGTCCAATTGACAGAAGATTGGGGTTGGCCTCTGGAATCTGCCTGAGATATCCGGGCATGAAGTGCGCATAGCATGAAGATCCATCTCCATGAGTATCCGTGATGAGATGGTGCTCATGTTGAAGTTAGCAGTGTCAACAGTCTGTGTGATAGTGGAAGTGAGGGCAAAGTAGTTGTTCAGAAGTCCAGAGAGAAGAATCATAGCACATAGGTTTTCAGAAAGATTAAACCCAGCTTCAGTAAGTTTTTGGCACTGGGTATGATAAGCGTTTATCGACAAGTTGGCGTTAGAAGGATCAATGTGAAGTTGGAGAGTGAAACAACCCTTAAGAGCGTAGCTCCTTAGGTTGCCAACAAGTTCTTGGACTCAAGAGAGAAAGCGTGAAGATGAGGCTTGTCAGGCCAAGAGAGTCCTTCTTATAGCACTTTAGGGGAAAGCACCAAGAGAACTAGACTGGAGTTCTCTGGTGGTGGCATTGAGCCTTAAGTACCTACTGAAGGTATGTACATGTTGCGACCATATCTAACGATCCGGGAACAAATGGGGAAATGGGCATAGGGTAAAAACGGAGATGAAAGACATAAGGCCAACACATGGTGTGGCAGAATGGAAGAGAAGCATAGACGTGAGGGAAACATGTGTATCAAAGAATGGAAGAGAAGCGTGATCGAACGCTTCTGTGAGAAGGTGAAACATAAGAAGTGTGACAATGGAGAAGATGAGAAGTCTCGTGCATGAATCAGAAGCAAGGATGAGTAAGCTGCACGAGAAAAAGGGTGAAGGGCAAGAATTGTCTGTGGGATACGTAGAAAATGATAAGTCCACAAACATAGGGGTACGGAAATATACCGATTGTAACACTACCCCCCTTCTAGGGATCGACTTCCAGGCGATTCAAGGGTGGAGACCTGCATTCGGTATAATTCATGTAAGGATTAAATAGTTTCTCGAACTGGGCGAAGGTCATGGACAGCTTGCGTGGGGCACTCGGGTGAAGGATGTGGAATTTGTGAATGGTGTCCTTAGTGCTGGATAGATTTCCGAGTGGTTCCCATGTGCGGTCTGTCTCTTCAAAGCCTTTCCAATGCACCAGGTATTCGAGGCAGCGTCCCTTCAATCGGGAATCAACCAAATAATCTACTTCGTGAAGCTCTTCACGATCCTCAGTGATTTCAGCCGGGCCGGGCCGGGTGATGGGTTGACCAGGCAACCGTTCCTTGTAAGGTTTGACACGAGAGATATTCACAACGTCATGGATTTTCATTCCCCTGGGAAGTCTAAGCTTAACCGCATTGGGGCCCATGAGTTCTAAAATAGGGAAGGGGCCTAGCCACCATTCCGTTAACTTCTTAGATTGGCACGTCAAGCGCAGGTTATCTGTGGCTAACCAGACCTTATCTCTGACTTGATATTGCGGAGCTTCGGACTGGTGTTTATCCGCTTGAGCTTTCATTTGCTCTTGGGATGCCTTTAGATTATCTTTAGTTTCCTTCAAAGTCTTGCTTAATTCATCTGCAAACTCCGTAGCAGCTGGCGCTTTGGAGACACGTTGTTTCACACCCATACGGGGGACATACAAATGTGTGACTTTGAAAGGGGTTTTCTTTGAAGATGCCGAGATCTTCGAATTACATGAAAATTGTGCGATTGGAAGCCAGTCCAACCAGTCTTCCTGCTTCTCAGCGTAGAATAAGCGGAGATACTGCTGGAGATCTCGATTCATGTGTTCAGTTTGCCTGTCCGTTTGTGGGTGATGAGCAGTGGATAATTTAGACGTAATCCCGAGGCATTTGCAGACATCTTGCATAACCTGGGAAGCGAACTGCAGTCCACGATCTGATACAATTGAACAGGGAAGACCGTGGTTCTTCCAAACATGGTGAAGATATAATTTAGCTGTATCCAGCGCTGTGACTGTTTTGTTGCATGGAATAAATACAGTTTCTTTAGAGAACTGATCTACAACAACGAGGATGGAGTCAAAGCCGCCAGAGGAGGGAAGATCGGTAGTGAAGTCAGCGGAGACGTCCTGCCAGAGACCTTCTGGAGTAGGAAGTGGGATGAGTGTGCCTGCCGGGGCGTGGTTACCTCCTTTCATGCGTGCACAGTGATCGCATCGAGCAACATAATCTTTGATGTAAATGGTCATGTTAGGCCACCAGTAGCTTCTCCTGAGAAGTTCTAAGGTCTTTTCATAACCGGGGTGACCAGCGACTGGAGAGTCGTGACATGATTTCATAATAGATAGACGAATTGCTTCATCATCAGGGACGAAGACTTTTCCTTCTTGGTTACGTAAAACTTCATTGACACGGCATACTCCGTGCTTCTTGCATAGTTCCTTGATTTCGCTCTCTTTGAGCACATGTATCTTCTTCTTAATGGAGTGTAGGATTTGTTCGCCTTCATCGTGGATTGCGACCGGTAAGGTCCATATCCGCTCCGGTGGAATCATCGTGATTCCTTCGTTATCGTGTTCTATACTGACTGCATGATCTTCTCTTCTGAAGAGTGCGTCAGCTTTTACATTAGTAGTGCCGGGCTTATAGACGAAGACATCATTGAACCGAGAGAGCCATTGTGACCATCGGGCCTGGCATCAATTCAGGTTCTGTGATTGCATAAAATATCTTAGGTTGGCGTGGTCGTTCCAGATCTCAAACTGGTGATGAGAGCCTTCCAGATAGTGGTGCCAGATTTCCAATGCTTGAATAATGCTCAACATCTCTTTGTCGGCAATGGGATAGTTCCGTTCTGCGGGCGTCATGCTATGGCTGGAAAAGGCAACTGGGTGCCACTTGTCTTCTTTTAATATAGATAACACAGCCCCTGTGGCGTAGTCTGATGTGTCGGTTTCTAAGCAGAATTGACAATCAATGTCTGGGAATGCCAGTATGGGTGCTGTGGTAAAACATTGCTTCAGCGTGTCAAACGCCACTTGTTGTGCTTCTTTCCACTCAAAGGGTTGCTCCTTCTTTAATAGATCATTCATTGGACGTGCAAGCTGTGTATAGTCCTTGATGAACCTTTGGTAGAAATTAGCAAGTCCGAGGAAACTGCGGACTCCTTTGACGTTCTTGGGTTCTGGCCATTCCAGGATGGCTTTTACTTTCAAATCGTCCATCTTAATACCATCAACTCCGACCATCATTCCGAGGAATTCTACTTCCTTCTTCGAGAAGAAGCACTTTTCCGGTTTAACGAAGAGATCATTTTCTTCTAATCTCTGCAATACTTTGCGCATGATTCTATTGTGTTCGTCTTGGTTATCTGTCTTGGTAAATATTATTAAGTCATCAATGTAGACCACGATTACGTCTTCCATATCGGCGAAGATTTCATTCATCATTGCTTGGAAGGTTCTGGGGGAATTGCATAGCCCGAAGTACATAATGAGGGGTTCGAATGCTCCTTTGTAGCAGACAAAAGCAGCCTTCCATTCATCACCTTCTTTGATATGACGTTGTTGTAGCCCCATTGAAGATCCATCTTCATAAATAGTTTAGCCCCTTTTAGCTTATCCACTAGTTGGGAGATTAAGGGCAACGGGTAATTATTCTTTACTGTGTGTTCATTTAGGTAACAGTAATCCTGTACCATTCGCTTTTTGCCGTCTTTCTTAGGGATGAAGAATACCAGGGAGGTTTGAGGAGATTTGGAGGGACAGATGTATCCTTTGCTCAGCTGATCATCTAGAAAAGCGGCAACTTCCTCCTGTTCTTGTGCGGATAGAGGGATAATACAACCTTTCTTGGGTTGGAACGTGTCTTTCAGGTTGATGGCATGGTCCCACGGTTTTCTTATTGGCATCCTTTCAGATTTGGCTTTGCTGAATACTTTTAGATAATTGTGATACTGCGGGGGAACGAGCTGCTCTGCCATGACGTCCGTCTTTGACTTTTCCTCTAGGGCGCAGATCGTGGCGTGAACCTGATATTGGATATCCTCTTCTTCCTTTTCAATCATACAAATGAAGACCAGCTTATCTTGGAGGGCGTGACAGTGCCTTGGGCAATGTGTCATACGTACTGAGCCCTTGACCCAATCTATTTCCGGTTTGTGGCGCTTTAGCCAAGAGAATCCAAGGATTAGAGTATTCTTTCCGAGGTCCGTAATTTCGGCTGTGACTTTCTCACGGTGTCCTTGGTACTCGATCATTAGGTGCACTGAGTGCGTAATATTCCCTGCAGAATTCTTAGTTCCGTCTACATTGAAAACGGGAATTGTATGTCGTAATTTATTTTGAGGGAGTTTGAGTTTCTCCGCCCAAGTTCTATCAATGAAAATGGCGTTTGCACCGCTGTCAAGCAGGGCATTGACTTTCGTGAGGGAGTGGCATGCGTTTAGAGGCACAATTTGAATTGGAATCATAATTTCCTGTGTAGGGTTGACGTTTTGTACAAAAGCTTCTGTTTCTGGGGTTTCGTGGTTCTTTGGGGAAGGGGAATCAAGCACAGGTTTAACATCCCTGCCGTGCTCACTAGGAGGCACTCCTGACGTGTAGGTAGATGGAGAATCACCAGCTGAGTCATCGTCGTCTGACTCCTCAACCGGTAAGGGGGAATACTTATTATGGAAAGAGCCCTTGGAACACCCAGATAAGTTCCTTGGGCTTAGGCTTTTCCCATCTTCTTTCGGATAGCCTCCTGATCCTTGAACCAGGCGGCGGCTTCTTCAAAAGTCATTCCTTGTATGGACTTCAAAAAGTCCTTTCCTTTTCCTTTTGAGGCCTTGCGGACCTCTCAGTCATCATCGCTTGTGGTGCTTTTACCGTCATCCCAGGACGTATGCACTTCTTGTGCGTTGCGGCCGCCTTTCTTGCAGCCCTTCTTGTGCTGCCCACCGAGCCATTTGCACTCGGGGCAGGCGACAATAGGTTTGGGGCAATTCTTCGTGAAATGCCCCTCTTTGCCATAGTTGTAGCATCCTTTGTTGGTAGCCCCAATGTCCATGGCATTGGGGTTGCACTTTCCTTGTGGAGCCGAAGCTCGCTTCTGAGTTCTACCCCTGATGAAATCAAGGGATTCTTGGGCTGTGCCAACCTGTCTAATCTCCTGGAGATAGAGGGCCGGATCTGCTCAGCGTTTTCCTTCTCTAAATATTTGAGCGATGATCGCTCCTCATGCATTCTTTTCTAATAATTTGACCGCATGTGAAGGGTCGATGCTTGCTTGGCGGTACAGGGCTTCCCATCAGACAATGAAATCATCCGTGGGGCTGTCCCCTTGGTAGCATTTGCTTAGTTGGGCACATGCCCAGTCTTTCTGATTGGTGCTCCTAAAGAGCCCTTTGATTTCATTGACCAATGTGGCCCATGTATATGTTCTTCCTTGTGCAAGTCTGGTCTGAGCAAATCCGCCCGCCTTTGCTCCTTTGAGCCGTGAGAGTATGGCAACCACTGCCTCGTAGGAGGTGGGGATAATGGCGGTTGAGTTGACCTCTAGCCATGCTTTCATCTTAGCCCACCATTCCTCGAACTTAGCCTTGGACCCGTCATATTCTCTGGGGTCTGCAAATACTTCGACTCATTGTGATGCTTGTCCTGGTGCTGCGGCTGGAGTGCCAGCAGTGAGGGTATTTATTGTTGCCATAAGTTGGTTGTTGCTTTTGGTGAGTTGTGTCACTTGGTTTGACACTGCTTGTAAGTCCGCCATCCTTTCATTGAATTCCTCTAAGATGGCAGTAATCTTGTTTTCCCAAGAGATTGAAGCATCTCCGAGAATCTGGTTAATTCGTTGGGACATTGTGTAAAGGTAATTCTACTTGGTTTGGTACCGTTGTGGTTTGCATAAGATATGAGGGGGGCGTAAAGCTATTCTCGAGTAGCGGGGATCTCTGTCTCTGTCCCTGGAGATCTTTCGGAGAACTAATCTTTTCTTCTTCTTAGCTGGCTTCTTTATTTCTGGTCTTACTTCTTCTTCATCACGTTCCTTCCTTTTCCGGCTTGGTTCCGGGATTGGTGATGGGGTCAGAAGACTTAGGGGTGACAGGCGATCTGCGGGTTCTCCGAATTGCGGTTCTTCTTCGGAGGGAAACAACCAGCACAGTTCTTGGTGCGATGGCAGAGAGTGGACAGATAAGTTTGTGTCCCTTGGGGTGAACATGAGGTCATTGGGGTCTGTGGATGGGTCGTCTGCCAGCGAGTGCTGGGATACTCTCTGCGTGGATGAGGGTTCTGGGATACCCAATCTCAGAGCGGTGGCGATCACTACTGCCACGTTGATTTCTTCGTCTGATGCGGAACGGAAGTCCGATGGACGTAAGTCTGCTTCTAAGAGCCTTAAAAATAGCATAGCAGCGTCGGGTAAATCTTTTTCCTGTCATGGTGGCGTGTTCCTTTCCACACCCCGTGAACCTGCTGATTCTGCTGGCGAGGTTGTTCCGTCTCTTATGGGTTCGGGCTCTGCTACTTCTATAGATGCCGCGTACAAAGGATTAGATGGGCCGGCTTGACCCGGGTTAGTAGGGAAGGACTGAAGGGTTCGGTGGAAGGAGATCGGCATTGTGAGGGTAGCGTCGAGTGTTGGCAAGGTAAGGTAGAATAGGAGTCTAGTTCTAGTGAAACAACCCTTAAGAGCGTAGCTCCTTAGGTTGCCAACAAGTTCTTGGACTCAAGAGAGA
>JBBPNN010001114.1:0-11962 GCA_038090935.1 Hortiboletus campestris
CATGCGCTGATCACTCAATTGTAATCCATCTCGACTTGTCATTCATAATAAAAAACACTTGATTACAATAGGTACAGTGAGTATATTTGTATGGAAATTGAAGTTACACTTGGAGCGGCTCCCCCTTTTGTTTAGGTCCCCCACTTAAAGCCCACCCTCCGCTTGACGTGATGACAATTTCATGAAAACGTCATCCTCCGTGTGTATAACGCCGATGCTGCGTGGATGCACTCGAGGCATGCACCACCCAGCCGAATTATCCTCGGCCGGACTAAAGTCGAACATATGGAGCAGTATTATCATGAGAACTTTTATCTCGTAAACTGCGAGCCATCTTCCTTTGCACTACGAAATCATCAGCACGGTGAAGTGACTGAACGGGCGATACTCACAGCATGTCTGCCACCACCCAGCGCATGGAATGGATACACTTCCGTCTGCAAATGTTTCTTCCGGTACGGGTGCTGCGCAAATCGATCAACCACGAAGGTCTTGGGATTCGGGAAGGCCGTCGCGTCCATATGAGCAGCATGGACATTTCCAAACACATACTCTCCTTTCTTTATCGGTATTGTCCCGTCCTTGACCCTCAGATCAAAGTCGCAATTGGCTTGTCGTACCCCAGCATGCAAGCCCGTGAGCCTCATGGTCTCCATGATTGCGGATGTTAGTAGCTTGAAGGACGGATCATCCAGTTTGTCGGGATCGGCTTGTAGCAGCGCCTCCAAGCTACCGAAAATCTCGACGGCTGAGTCGATCTCCGCGCGGACTCGCTCGAAGCCATCACGGTCGCAGAGCAAAAACGAAAGCAACCAGAACGAGTTGCTCATCGTATTGCTATGAACCCCCCACAAGAAATTGAGCACCAACTGGGCCCCCACCAAGGACTGGATCTTGTTATCCTTAAAAGCCTGCATAAACCCACGCGAAAATCGATCATTGCAGTCGACGACCTCTTCTCGCTGCAGATACTCCCCAAGGGACTTCAGCAGTCGCTTTCGTGCTGCATAGGACGGCCACCGCCATAGCAACATCCTCCCGAAACGGTACGGTACACTCTTGTTGAGCGTCCGGAAGTCTCTGTAGGTGCCGGTCGGGAAGGCGCTCCCGAGAAGGACGAAGTTTGTCGCATTGTAGAGCGGCTCGTTGGTAAGTTGTGTCAATGATATTGGGCCGCTATGATCCCGAGTAAAGTTCTCGATCTGAGATAACAAGACGAGACCGAATGCCTGCGTGGTCTGTCCTAGGAAGCGTGGCGACAAACTCTTGTCAACGAGCGGATAGAGCTCGCGGATCATGACTCCATGGAGATAGGCGTAGTTGGATTTGACTCCGGCGACGACGTAAAACATTTCACGGTGCATGATATCATTACGAAGCAGTTGTGAAGAAGCCGAGTAGACGGAAGAAATAGCGTCGCCAGAAGAGACGACTATGAGCCGCCAAGAACCAAGTGACACCCGGTATACAGGACCGCAGCGTTGTCTGGTTTATGTTCATATCAACCGATAGATAGTCGAGTCATCTGAGACGTACTGGCATCGAGAAAGAAAAGCGCAAGGGTTCAGTGCATACAGAAGCCCGTTGTCGTATCCTGCCAACAGGCTCGGCACTTGAGGAGAAAAACTTGACACATCGAAGAGGTACGAGCAGATATGTGTAGTGATACCTGCGAGCAAGATGTAGGAAGCAGCAAGGATGAGTGAGGACATACTCGTGTTTATTCGAGGACCGAAATATGGAGCTATTTATCCTCTTCGTCAAGTACGACATTCTGCCAACAGCACAGGACTTCTGTGGGGATTGCATGCAGCCCAGTAGAGCATACAAATTCCCCAGCCCCCGTGCGGGTCGGAAAGTTCGCTTAGCTTAGTGACAGCCCCATGTGTGTGCTAGAATCGGGTTCACCTAAGCTGAGAACAGCATCCTGACACATACCTCCGAGAAGAAATGAAGATCCCATTCCGGTGGTTGAATCAATGGCGCACCCCGGAACATGTCAACTATCCGTACTGTGACCACCGAACCCTCATGTGCTGAAAGGGACTGTGGAACTACCGTTTCCGGTGTCGACAACTCCTTAATCGAGCGCATAGTCGTTGGAAATTGTATAAGGCGTAGATAAGGCGTCGGACTCGAATCTGATTTCAATAACTTCTGTGCTGGCAGACACAAGGGAGGGGTGTCCGCAGTAATGATTTGAGCGTCGCCGCTGAACGAACGGCAGAGCAAATCACTACACGCCAAAATTAGCTTTCAGAACATTGATGATTGACGGAAAATGTATCAAATACTCCATACACATCGGTACCACACACGTGAAGCTATTCTCACACTGTGGCGCGTACTGGTTCACTGCACTGTTGGTGTTGGTTATGGCATTGCATGTGGGGGGCTGGCTATCAACGGTTGGTTCCGTCCGAAAACAAATAAATAATACCCGAAATAAGAATGTCGTCATTCCTTCTGGAGGGTCGGTTTGTGCCATCCGTCCCTTTTTTTTGTAGCTTGGAGCCGTGCCGCACCCAAATCCTGAGGAAAGTTGTGGGCATCCTGTAAAGGGGCTTTAGTGGCGACATAAGCGACGACCAACCCGGCGGGTATTTTTCGTCGGCGTGGGAACGCGCGCTAATCTTGGCGCAAGGTGCTGGACGACAGGATCAAAGACTTCCGATCGTCTGAAAGGGCGAAGTATATTTATGTAAAATTGTCAAGTTTCAGGAACTCACTCCAATGAGATTTCCAAATCTTCTGGAAACATGGGCAACTCCACCCTGACTGCAGTAATTTGCTGACAGTCTCATCCTGATTGCCACGTCGCATTCGGTGATCCCACATGCTATGCTTCGCTAAAAAGAACGGCGTCAGTGATTGGGTATCCGCATCAAGAAACGCTGGTAATGGTTTAGTAGGGCGTAAATGGCGGTCCCAATAAGGGTCCAGTTTGGCGTGGCAAGTTGCAACAGGCCATCCCGACTCAGATCAGGATTTTTAGAAGTGTTATCTGTACGTATGCCGGCCGATCTACGATGGCGTGGCGGATGGGAAAGGCAGAACCGAACTGCCACTCTGCAGCGCTGGGGTTATTCAAATCAATCTCACCAATGCGCCGTCTTGGATCCCTGCAAAGCGTTCAGGAACCGGATCTGCAAATCATTTGAATGGACAAATGAACAAATGAACAGCTCTACATAAGACAGTTATGTACTGTCGAAACAGTGAAGTTGTTACGATGGCTCGTAGCTAGCAGATTGCTCCCTCCGACAGCCACGTTGCGGCAATCGAGCCAGAATGACAATGCTCAAGCGCTCACCGGTAAGCTCGGCCCTGGGTCGTTACGCACAGTGGACCATGAATGCATCATCATCTGTAAATCATTCTGCTTGCCAATGTGGTGGTCGCAAGGTATGATATGGTCGTAACCATCCTGTCTGACGAGGCAGGATCTTGCCAGTGAAACTAATGCCGACCTTATGTAATCTATTGGTTTCCCTCTCGCCGCGATAAATCACGACAATCGGAACAGCCTAATTTGGGTTATGGGGGGCCCTCAGCTGCTTCTGGTATTGAACCAAAAAATTTCAACCCTTTCGCAAGGTCCTGCGCAAGGTCCGGATTCTGAGGCTTTGGGTTCGTGGAGCTTTCTCTATGAGCTGACTCGGATTGCGCCTTATTAGTGCCATCACTCATGCGACGTGGGACCTGTTGCCACAGGTTTTTCATTCAACCAGAGCCAGCACTGCGGCTGTTTGTGTGCCATGTTTGGCGTATGGCGTGACATATGCACAAATGTTTACCGCCCCGCACCTACCGCGGCTTTCATTGCGCACTACATTCCGCCGCTCTCGCTCGGCCGCACCACTGCGCAGTTCTGCGTCATACCGCATTGGATACAGTCTTCCTTGTGCAAATTTCATTTCACCCCTCTTGCTTGGCCGCACCGCCGCGCGGTTTTGTGGACCACAATGTTCACAGTAGTAGCGACAAAATATAACATGTTTACTAAGGCTCATAGATCAGGAGAGTCCCAAGCTGTTGAATGGTGTCTGCAACAAAATTATCTGCGTTGTCAAATGCATCTCCTAGACCAATGAGTTGGAGCATTTTTTCTTTACAACCCGTGCTGACGTGCCCAAATTGCATCTCCTTGAAGCGGTCTACAGCCCTGTCATACGGCTGTGGGTTCCTGCCATTGAGAAGAAAACGGCCCATCCCATTCCACCAGATGGCGTGCCAATCCTGTTTACACGCCTGTGGGTCCTTGCAGTCGTCTGCGTGAAGTAGAATTGGCGGTTCCTCCGCAGCTACAATACGACGATGTTCGTCGAGAGTAGCCTTAGCGTAAACCAAGGCAACAAAGACTTCGTTACCCATGAGTTCCCGATGAACTTTGCTGATCTCCTGGATTGGAGTCTCGAGAAGTCGTGAGAACCCAGTACTGAAAAATTCACGAATCTGGTGCTTGATGGCGATGTTGACAAGACTTGCTGTGTGAAACTGATAGGACCTGGTTCGGATGACACTGGTGACAAACTTAAGAGTCTGTTCACATTGATACTTCACACAGAACCCAAGGAATTCCTCGAGTTCCTCGGTATCGTAGCCATTAGCTGGACGGGGCCTATGTACTCTTATTAGCTATCGCCTGTAGTAATATAATACGGTGCTTACCTCCTGAAATTATGTCCGACGAACATATCAAATGTGCGCGTGGTTAAACCGTTCAGACATATTGGATTTTCGTCGGTCTGGCCCTCGGGATTGTTCGCTGACGTGCCTAGTGAAAACATGTCACGGAATACGATAGAGTCCGCTACAAGGATGTCATCAAAGAGTTTGTAAAGTGTTGTCTCCACCTGCAAAACGTGTCAACAGGACGATAGAGCATATGTGATGAGACTTCACTCGAAAGATATGGTGTCCACCCTCGAAATAAAAATGGGGGTGTCGGGTAGTGTTCGGGATGCTTGGGCTGGTCATTGTCGATAATTGAAGGAACCGAAGCCTTGCGCTTGTCCGTCGAGACTCACGAACCTGTCACGGTATGTTACAGTCACACAACGAACTTTCGAAGTGTTCGTGTCAATGATATACTATGGACATGTAGATAGTAATATTGCGAGCAGCAGCGGGTCTGTAAAGAAGCGGGCGAGAGCGTGAAAGGCTACACAATGTACATAGACAAATCCTTAAAACAGAATGAGTGCGGTGAAACATAATTGCCGCTGCAGGGGATTGACTCTACTCTTTAAGTCTGCGATTAAGTTAGTCATCGTATATAAATCTATAATAGTTTGCTTACCCTTTTCCTTGCTTGGTTCCGAGTTGACCGACGGGGTGCGCCCTTCAGAAGGGACTTATGCCACTTCTTGTAACGTTGAAAGCCGGTCTCCCAAACCCCAGTCGAAAGCGACCGCATCAACCCTGTCTTGCTTAGCACGACCTTCGGCGGTGTCCACTCTTGAATACATCGCAAGACCTCCTTCATGTCGGGGTCCGTCACAGTGGTTGATGTGGCGTTATATAGGTGAGTCATGCGATAAGAAATGGCATTCTTAACTTGCTGAAGTCCACTTCGGAAGACCTCGTTAACATCGCCGACATCGTCATCCGCAAATGGAAACAGTCTCTGTATGGATTTAAGTGAGCATTTTCGAAATGCCGTACAAAATGGACGCCGACGTACCCAATGTGCGTAGCCTTCAGGACTCAAATCTTCCAGTTCAATTGAAGCCCTGCCAGGTCTACGGACCCAAATGTGGAGTTCGACATAGCTGACGGTGATCCATGTATGACCCGTGACCACAACAGGACCATACGGATTGGACGTATTCCGTTGTGACAACACCTGGCCATTGGACAGCATCTTTGAGAGCTGTGCGTTGCGAGTAGATTGTGATTTTTTGCCTGGAGGGTGGAAGGATCGTGATTCCTTGATGAGCAGCTTCGAAACGACTATTAAGTCAGAGGAGTTGGCAATGAAGGAACGTAGTTGTTCCATGACATCATCGTCTGTTTGAGAGAACACGACTTCCATTACCCAAAGTGTTCGGTTTGCTGCTATGTCGGGATCAGGGGACACCACGTCAATTAGCATCTGAAGATTGGGAGTGGCCGAGAAGTCCGTGGTACCAGCAAAGGCTGTGCCCTGTTCTAGGCGCACTAAAATTGCACTGCTGTAATCAATGGTATTGATGGCGGCTTCGATAGACGAGGATATTGGGTTGATGAGCACTTGATGTGCTTCACTGGGCATCATGATGGTGAGCTTTTCCTTGGTGGGAAAATACGTTATTCTGCGAGAAAGATCCCTGGTAATCCCGTGATCAAATGATGCTCAAAGTACATACTTCAGCTTGTATGAATCGTCGTCTCCTGTAATACTCAAAATGTGGGCATAATCCACAGTGGTGATACCCCCATACTATATTGTTGATCATCAGAGTCTTGCAGCGGATAATATGGGGGACACACCGAGAGATAATTCGATGGTTCAATGTGACGAATACCTTCGAGGATCTCCTGGCATTTACCTAAGCAGGGGTAAAGTAGGGGTTACTTGACAATTCAGAATGCTGGGTACATATAAATCTTACCAAGGTTCACGTAGGTGGAACGCTCACTCTCCTTTGGAAGGGTACACGGTTTCTGGCGGAAGGAACCAGCAACTGGCGGTGGAATTTGAGAGTCAGCGCTTTTAGTCTCGCGTGACGATATGGATCTATGGTAGCAAGAGGGCCGTATAATGACGGCTGTTTTGGGGGGGGGAAAAGATGGTGGGTAGGATTGGTCGCAGAGTCTCTGGTGAAATGTATCGACCATGGTTGGGGAATGGGACCTTCAAGTTCCCTGTGAGGATGGTCGCAGCAGCGAAACGAGGGAGGCAGTACAACGCTTACTAAATACAGTACACGTGCATTCTCCACCAGCGGTCGTCTTTCCACCTGGTAGCAGCTCTTTCGCCTGGTAGGATCCTGTTTCAGACTTCTTTATGTCATTTCCACAAACCTTACCTCGATTACCTTGCCATGCCATACCTGCAAATGTTCTTGTCGCTTTTGATCGGCTTTGCGACATCTATCGATGTGCTCTTCGGGTGCTGAACCAAGAGGATGCTGACCCACTCCAACTTACACACTACCTCGGCGCTGTCGAATTCGACGCAATGCCCATGCTTGCAGCCATCCCCGTTGGCTCTGAGTTAGAAGCGTGGGTTGCGGAAATAGCCAAATTATTCGGCAACGTGCATAATGCTCTCTCGAGCTATTGTGATAACGTTCAAAATAGGTCAGCCTGAGGTATAACTCACATAGAGGCCGATCACTTAACGTATTCCAGGGTGGATACTAGTGTTGTCATACCGCAAGTGGTCGCCGAGTTCCGATCTGGTCACCGTGGACGCCCCAAGAAGATAATAGACATTGATTACCTCCAAGAAGCCCTATCCAGTTCTCGTTATATCAAGTTTACGGAACTTGCTGATATCCTGGGGGTCCACAGAAACACGTTACGCACCTACATGAAGCACCACGGGGTAGGAAGGAAGTACACCTGTCTAAGCGATGCAGACCTGGACGAACTCGTTGCTCAGTTCAAGAAGAAGCGACCAGAATCCGGGGTACGATACCTAATGGGATTTTTGAGACAGCAGGGAGTCCGTGTACAGTATCGCCGAGCGATATGGTCACTTCATCGGGTAGACCGCTTGGGTCAAGTTTTGCGTAATCGAGAAGTGAAAAGGAGACGGAAATACTACGTCAAGCGGCCTAACGCTTTGTGGCATGTTGATGGCCACCATAAGTTGATTCGGTGGGGTGTCATGATCCATGGCTTTATCGATGGGTTCTGTCGAACTGTAGGATTATTTCTGGCAAACCATTTTCTATGATTGATAACCTGCCATCCTTATGCAGATCACTGGACTACGAGCGAGCAACAACAACCGTTCAAACACTGTCCTTAATTTGTTCAAGCATGCAATACAGGACTTTGCTATGCCATCCCGTGTGCGAGGGGACCGTGGTGGTGAAAACATCGATGTTGCAACTTACATGATCATGGAGAAGGGGCCTCACTGAGCATCGTTTATTTGGGGCCCGTGAGTTCATATTCACATTGTTCCGTCTGCTGATAGATGGTTCACCTCAATCAGGTCCACGAGTAATATGTGGATCGAGCGGCTCTGGGTGGAGCTCGGGACTCAATTTGTCAGGTGTTGGCGAGCTTTTTTCACTTGACTTGAACGCATGCATATGCTTGACCCCCATAACCTGACCCATTTGTGGTTATTGCATGCACTCTTCCTTGATGAGATCAATCGGGACTGCCAAGAATTCCAAGCGCAATGGAATTGTCATCCAATCAGTGGTCCTGACACGAATTGGAAGAGTCCCAAGGCAAGTGGACGTTTACTGTACAGTAACAATCAACAAGTATTAATAAAACACAGGATTTGCGATTACTAGGACAAACCCGCTTTGGAGTCTACCGAGAAGGGGATGAACGCGAGGATTGCGATGCAATTCCTGATGAAGAAGCTGCCACCGAATCTATTCATCAACAATGCCAACAAACTCATGACGCTATCAGCGTGCCCTCACTTCAGAACCCATTCAATGCCGACAAGTCTGAATATCTTTTTTTCGTCATGCTCAAGCACTTAAATTTGCAGAATGTAACGCCGGGCAATTTTGGGTTAACTCCAGCTGAATGGGGGTCGGATAGTTATCCCATTTACGAGACAATTCATATCGGACATCGCAGGTCCAAAGAACTCCACGTTGCTCTTTCAGACAACATTTGGTATTCACGGGCACGCCTGTGGTGCCAGGCGTTGGTCGCCTTTTCCTTTTTCGCACCCGGTAGTGATTAGAACTTTATTACCAATTGTATATAATACGTCGTGTTCAAAAAACTTGACTTCGGGTTCCCCACTCCGTCGACAGTGTCACCCTCAGACTACCCATATTCACCGACTCTTCGCGGTCTTCACCGCAGGACAGAGCTGCTATGGCTACCTCTGTGGTGAATATTGCCTTCTGTAGAGGCGACAACAGGACTTGTGATTGTGAGAGGTTCCGGCCGAAGAAGGACGACGAAGGCCACTGCCTCGAATGCGGTCATGGGATAAGTAAACATCCTGATGCTGACCTCCGAGATGTAGCTGTAGTGCACCCGTCATCAGGATCTCTTCCGCTAACTCATCCATCAACTGAGAACACCCCATGGGAAATTTTCAAGGGCATTACTAGGACTTCGGGCATGGCTGATCCTGACAGCTTGTTGGTGCAGGCTGCTCGAGAGGAGGCCCTGTCGACGCTCGCGGTTGCTAAGCAGTCCGGATACCAGAAGTTGGCCAAAGGACCTGCTCCTGTCACACAGAAGGTTTGCGTGTACACCTTACTTTCTTAGCCTTCTGACAACGTTGTCATTCTTAGACACGTTCAGTGCCTCCCTCGGGCGGTAGCTCGCGAAACGCTATAGGCAAGTCGATCCTGACTTCAGGCACAACATTTCGTGTTAGATCTGTGGGGATGCTCACATGCGGGCTTGACGTAAGTGTGAAACCTACTCCCAAGGTCGGGGTCTGACTCAGGCCCATTTGCAGAAGCATGGCATGCTTAAGGAAATGATCTCCCTGTCTGAGAAAAACCCTCAAGATATCCAGCCGATGCGAAACCACAGGACTTTCCTTGACGACGGCCCATATATAATCGACCAGTCGTGGACCTACGAGAGAGTGACACAGCAACTTAGGGTCTGGTTTCCGAAGCCCTTTGGTTACCTGGACATCCATCAGGAAAAATCGCAATCTGATCGTTCCCTGCCTCAGTGGCGGCTCCTGCGACACTATGCTAAAACCTTTGAGATCGTCGAGATTCTTAAACCGAATGGAATGCATTTGTTTGAAAACAAGGGATGCTCGAAAGCTGCCATCGACACCAGCCACTTATGGTTCAGTGAGTCCGCGCGACCTAGTGCATGAACTGGTACTAACGGACATTCACTTGTTAGCCACAAGGTGGCAGGTACCCGACCACATCTACGAGACCTGGAACACCAAACCAATAATCCTGGGATCTGACACGGATGACAGCACCGAGGATGACGCTGTCAGTCTATTATTGAATTCAGTATCTGCCTTGGTTGTCTCGCCCAGAACGCCCAAGAAAGCTGAGTGTTCGCTCCACCGTACAATGGATATTAAATTAGGTCATCGTTCAGGAAAGAAACGTATTGTATTTTCTTCTCCAGAATCTGAGTCAAGCATGCGGCGACATGCAATGAAAAAGATGAAGGACGGTACGTTCTGTCCCTACCACCATTACAGAGACTGTCTTAGTTACCTTCTCGTCAGCAGCCACAAACGCGCATTCCATCTATTCAGCCACTGCCCCTGAAATTGCGAGTTCGTCGTCAGTGCCGGGGTTGGTGGTTGAAGCGGTGCTGTCCCCCCCTCCAGAAGTTGTCGTAGTTGACGAGGATGATGTTCTTTTTCGAGGACGCATTCATAATGTCCTGCCCAAACACAACCCTTGGGTCAAGAAGTTTCACTCCCTCCCGTCCTTGGATCTCGCCAGAATTATGTAGATTCTTCTCACTTCTCTCCCATTCACACCATTGTTCTAATGTCCTCTGTGCATGAAATTGAACACATGCCCGCGGTTTTGATGATTTTCACATAGTTGTCAGTGTTACAATCAAGGGGTGGCAAACTTGAAAGCCGCGTGACTCAGATGTGGTATGGCTACTGTGAACCATTCAACAGCTTGGGACTCTCCTGATCTACAGCTTGGGACTCTCCTGATCTATGAGCCTTAGTAAACATGTTATATTTTGTCGCTACTACTGTGAACATTGTGGTCCACAAAACCACGCGGTGGTGCGGCCGAGCAAGAGGGGTGAAATGAAATTTGCACAAGGAAGACCGTATCCAATGCGGTATGACGCAGAACTGCACAGTGGTGCGGCCGAGCGAGAGCGGCGGAATGTAGTGCGCAATGAAAGCCGCGGTAGGTGCGGGGCGGTAAATATTTGTGCATATGTCACACCATATTGGCGGCCCAGCAAGAGTGAACCACTCGCATCTGTCGATTTCATGTCCCTATTGTATCCCTCCAGTATCTATCACATGTATCCTTGCATTCCCATCTCTTTTCTGCCTCAAATAATTGTATTTTATTTTTGCCGTTGGTACCTGTGTCTGATGCGATCCACTCAATGTATCCTAGATTTTCCTTTGCTCTTTGGATATCATAATAGGTTGGTTTAAGTTCGCCTCGCACGTTGCCTGTGTTTCTTGGACCACATTGCCCTTACTGTAATATGGCAGGGCGTGGAACTCATCTCCGCGTAGGTGCCGTTGGGATGGCCATGGATATCTACTGATTCCGACCCCCCTCGGAGTTTCACGCACCGCTCTGGAGAGTTGACAATAGTCCGGCGTGGTGCTCGGCGCCTGGCAAGTCTACTCACAGATTCAGTTCTTACCGAACTTGCCAATCTCTCTCCCTGAGGGCTATTACATCGACCAAGTAGTACCAATGATAAAGAAAAGAATATCACATCTATCAACAAAACTGTAGGTACATTAACGGTGATGGTACAAAATACAATCGGAGCAACTCATGAACACGATATAACAGTGCAATAGCAAACATCGAAACGACGGGATGAGAACGAGGACGCGGGGGCAAGACGGCATCTCTGAGAGTTCCAGCCCAGGTACGACATTTCCTCGTCGACCATGTCAGAGCTATATTCTTTGCTTTTGCTGAAGTGATGGGAACAGGGACCAGTCCAGGCAGCCTACCGGAGATGGAGTAGAAGAGCACACAGTTGTTTCTTCCATGGCCCACCATTCATCACGACAATTGGCTTTATCTTATAAGGCCTTATAAGGCCTTGTCAAGATAACAAAGATGTATATTAGAAATAATCGGGCGCTGATATGATAAGGCCT
>JBBPNN010001115.1:0-11955 GCA_038090935.1 Hortiboletus campestris
ATCGAAGAATCGGAGGAAATCGGTATCGGAGAAATCGGAAGGAGAAGAAGAAATCCACGAGGCGAACTCGTGTTCCTCGGCCTCGGACATCCAGGGGATTTCTGTAACATCCGGTAGACCAATTGATGGTTGGGTTGTTGTGGCATAGCCAAGGTAGTCCTAAGATGACGTCCTCATTGGCCGTTACAAGGTAGAAGAGTCTCTTCTCCACATTTTCTCCAATACGAAGATGAACAATTGTCGACCTTCATATGAGTCCTCCTTGGTTGACGGTACCATCTACGTTATGGGCCGTCAGAGGTTTCAGTAGTTGTTCAGTTGCCCAGCCAAGCCGATGGACAAGGGCAGTGCTAATAAAGCATCTGGTTGCTCCACAGTCAATGAGAGCATACATTTGATTTTGCAGTTTGATCTGGAAACAGAAACAGAAATCGAGATCAATTGTGAATTCTTTCCAGATACAAATACAGGCACAATCGTAAAGGAGGGTAAAGACGCTGATGCTTTCCCTCCATTTAAAAACCCTGTGGTCCTGTGTTAGCCCCTTTGTTATAGAAGATAGTGGGCTTAATGGGTTCTTCTTCAACTACAAGTCTAGCCACACTTTCAGTGGTTTTGACAGGCGTTCCATCTTCGTAAGCTTCTCCATAGACAATCTTGAGGGAGTTCACCGCCTCTGTGTCAGAGATATTGAGCTTTCTGGCATATTCCTCAAGGGGTGATGAAGGAACAGAGATCGTAGTAGCCCGAATTCTTGGAGCTGAAGGAGCGGGAGGTCAAGGTGAGAATCCTCAAGTTCCACCAGAGCAGGGATGCTTGGTGGTGCGACATTCAACCTTGTGACAAATGAAGCACTTGTTGTTATGCATGTGCTCGGCACATTGGGTAGGGGTAAGGCAGATTGTGTCAATGTCCATGGTGTTGGGGTCATGACAGGAGGATGTATTGGAAGAGTGGTGAGTACCTTCAGACAGAATGTAGTGGGAAGTTCCAGAGTGAAGATGTTTCAAGCACTGGACCACGTTGTAAAACTGAGCGGCTTTGTCAAGCCACTTCTTAGCCATTTCTGGTTTGTCCTTGATGGCTGTCATCCTAAAAGCGAGATCACTTGTCACTGCTTTCTTTAGCAAGTCTTTCAAGGCATGCTGATCTGATATCCCGCTCCTACTGGCTTCGAGTTTGAAAGCTGAGCGGAATCCGTGGAAGTCCCCTTTAAAGGGCTGCCCTTCTATACAGATATCAGACAAGGCTGCACGAGCCTTGCTGGTTCAATCTGAGGGGAAGAAAACTCTTGTGAAGTTGTCTGAGAACTTCTCCATAGTTTTCTCATCGGCTGAGATGTCAGGGTCCAGCATTTTCTTTAACCAACCCTCAGAGAAGATAGCACCACACCCCTTGCTCATCTTGTTATAAAGAGTGAGGATTTTGGCCTTACTGGTGTTGTATCGTGGCACCAATTGAAAGTACACCTCCATTGCGAGGACCCATCATTGGGCATCCTCGTCCCGGCCAGAGAAGTCTTCTGGCAGGCTGGCCTTGAGCTCGGCCCTATTGGCATGATGTTCCTCATCAGCCATGTCGTTGTCATTGTTGTCAGAGTGGTAAGAGTCAGAAGAGTCAGATGGATGATCAGAAGGGGGAGAAGGCAGAATCAAAGAAGGATCACAGGTGGGTGGTGGTGAAGGAGGCTGAGAGACAGAAGGTGGGCGAGATAGAGGGAGAGCGGGAGCATGAGCTAGTGATGAGTTGAAGGGGGATGGCAAAGCAGAGGGGCCAGGTATATGCCTGCCTGAACTCGGATGATGAGAACACAGATCCAGTTCTCGATGAACAAGCAAGAGTTCTGATGGAGCGGGAGCTGATTGGGATTGAGAGGTCTGCTCTCCTTCTTCTTCATCTCTAGCAGTGTTTCAGAGGAGGTGTTCAAGGTTGATCCTATGCATGGTGGAGGGGATGGTCTCGTCCTTCTACCAAATGGTAGGGATGGAAAAGCAGTTAGTTCTTTTGTTACGCTAAGCGTAGAACCTAGCTTTAATCGGCGAGAGCTTCGTGACGAACAACGAGTAAAGTATCCAGTTGCTAGAGGGCCGCAACCTCAAAGCAAGTATCAAAGAGTCTACTGCACTTGGTAGGCGTAGAGACTATAAGAAGGGTCTCGTGTAGTAGATCGCAATCTACTAAACGGGTTGGGCTAGAAACTACACTTGAATTGTGTAGAACTAACTGGGGAAACTACAAGTACACTGGGTGTTTATATACTGGGAGTGGACCCTGAATAAGGGATCCTAAAGGGGAACGAAACAGCGGAATGTCATTCTAGAAGGGGATACGTCCATAAGGGGAACAGAACGGAATGGGTCAGGAACTGCGGACTGTGGACTGCAGACTAGGAACAAGACAGAACAAAGGGAGACATACGAAAGAGGAGAAGAGAAGTTCCGGCAGTAAAGGAAGCACAGAAAGAACGGAACTCTGTCGGACTAATGATCAAAGGAATCAGGAGGAAGATTGAAGAAGGAAGTGAAATCAGAAGTGGAGTCCTCGGGTTCCCACGCAGTTACCCATGAGTTAAACTCGAACTCCTCAGCCTCAGTCATCCAGGGGATTTCTGTAACACAGTGTATATAAATGACCAGTGTACTTGTAGTTTTCCCCAGTTAGTTCTATGCAATACAAGTGTAGTTTCTAGCCCAACCACTAAGTGGTAGCAGCTCACTACGCGAGACCCCTTCTCATAGTCTCTTTGCCTACCAAGTGCAGCAGACTCTTTGACTACTCATGATATCTTTACTCATCATTTGTCCCGAAGCTCTCACCAATAAGCTAGGTTCTACACTTAGCATAACAAGGAGCAGTTGCCTGGACAACCAGCAATCCGGCCAGGACTGGTTGACATCACTGAAGACCGAGATGAAGTTCACAAAGTAGATTATCTTGTTGATTTCTGATTGAAGGGACGACACCTCAAATACCTTGTGCACTGGAAAGGCTACTTGGACAAGGATCAGACATGGGAAACCCTTGGCAATCTTAGTGGTGCTAAGGATGCTATTCATGAATTCCACATCCTCCATCCCAATACCCCCTGCCAACTAGCAATGGACTTCACACAATTTGAGAAGCTATTTAACCCATATGACAATTATACCAAACAAGATGCACCATCCTTGAATTACCTGGAAGTTGATCCCTAGAAAGGGGGTAGTGTAACAAACAGTATATTCCAAGTCCCTATGCTTCTAGACTTATGTAGTTATAGATAGTAACAGAGATATATTGGGAGAAAACATTTAGTTTCTCCTCAATCTATGGATGGAAAATTAAGAAAAAATAGGGTAATCTGGTTTATACTAGGGTCTATCTAGCCTTGAAATAACTAAGCATTTGGACCATGGAAAAGAGGTGAAATCTCGAAGTTCAGGTCAAATGTCAGTATAGGCTGGTATTAAGTCCATAATCTTGCATCCAGTTAATTTGGTGCATGTCAATGGTAGATTCAAAGGGCCCTTGTGGATAACAAAGATGGCCTTCCATTGGTGACCATCCTTGATACAGATGTTGTTGTAACCCCAGTGGACATTAAACTTAGTGAAGAGTTGGGCATCTTGGAGTTTATAACAAGGTTGAAGATTAAGGGAAGGAAATAGTCATCATGAATGGTATATTTGTTGAGGTAACAATAGTCTTGGCAGGGTTAGAGTCCACCATCCTTTTGTTTGATGATGAAGAAGAGGAATGCTTGGAGAGAATTGCTAGGACAGATTTTTCCAGAGTTGAGATTTTCCTCAAGGAAGTCCTCAATAGCTTTGCATTAATCAGGACAGAGAGGGTAGACCTTTCCAATTTTGGGGACAAAGGAAGAGTCAAGGTTGATCTTATGATCATAGGGGCATGAAGGAGGGACATGGTTGGTGGCTTCTTTGGAGAAGACAGAGGAAAATTGGGAGTATTCAGATGGGAGAGTGACCTTGAGTTTGGCTGCATTAGCAGCCATAGGAAGTTCAGTTGCAGTGGTGAGTTTAGTGATTATGGGGAATCCTAAAGGAATGTAACAGAAACCACATTGAATGGTTTGAAAAAGGGCACAATTGTTCAGGGCTCTTTCTATGAATTGGTTCTCTGTTTTCCAGTCAATATATTCATAGAGTTTGGCATTGGAGACACAGTTCACATGAACATATTAGGTTGTTTACTAGGGCAATAGTAATGGAACTCATGTCAGTCTAGGTTAGCTTTGTGGAGAAAGAAGAGTTCCTTAGACTGGTCAATGGATTCTGTGAGGAAAATGGTTTTTTTAGATCAATTGATGGTTGGGTTTGTGGATTTAAGCTGGGAGAGGCAAAGAATGACATTGTCCTTGCCACAGACAAGAACATGAAAAAGGACCTTTTGGGCAATTCCCATAATGTCGACAAAGAGGTGAGTGGTGAAGTATATTAACCCCTTTTTGTTATAGATGTTATCTGCATTATGGGCTCATATGGAAGTGTCAAGTTTGGTCAAAGGAAGGTGGTGTTTCTTAATAAAGTCCCAGTCTATACAGGAGATCTGGACACCACTGTCAACTAGGGTGTGGGTGTCAATGGCTTTCATAGAGTGCAAGGGTACAATAACTTGAATTGGGATTGTCATAGCATTACTAGTGGTTACACATATGGGAGCACAAGTTACAGGGGAAGTTTGCATTGAAGGAACTTTATGATCTAAAAATCCATGGAGGAGAAGGAAACAGTGCATATAGCCCTTTCCTCCTCCTTGTCATCTTCTTCAATCTCAATGAGGTTAGGAATTTCTTTCTGAACCTTCTGGACCTTCTTTTCAAAAGTTTTCTTAGGGGCAGTAGTAGCAAAGGTGGTGCAGTTGGCACTAGAGTGTCCAGGTTTCCTATATCAGAAGCAGAGATTTTTCTCAAAGCAATGCTTTCATTCTTCAGGGGTAAGTTTGAGGACACAGATAGCATCTACATCCATGGCATCAGGGCCACAAGGTTTGATGGTAAAGGACAAGGAGAAGGAGTTCCACTTGGCAATTTCATTGGCATGGTCCCATTGGATTTGGAAATGGACAGCCTTCAAGTTGTTGTACCATTCAAGGATGGTTTTGGGAACTTTGTCTATGGACATAATGCAACATATGGGTGGAAAAGGAATTCTGGTGGAGAACTATCCAATGAGGACATCCTCATTGGTGATTTTTCCAAGGGCAACATTATTCTGGAATGCAGCAATATAGTGAGTGAGTGAGGATTCCCAGATGATGGTACCATCCTTCTGCTTTTTCTTAGTCATTCTCTTGGTGGAAAGCCAGACAATGGCATTTCCCTTGGAGTCATGATACTTAAACATGGTCTTGAACTTGGTGATGAAGTCAGTGAATGTTCCCATGTTTATCGTGGTCCAAGAGATAGCCCCCTAGCAAAAGGTAGTTGCCCAGGTAAGAGTGGGGCCTTTGGTCATGTAAGATAATATGAAGGCAATCTTTTTGGCATTGGTGTCATAGACAGTGCCATTCATGCCTAGGTAAAACTAAACAGAGTTCAGCCATTGGTTGGAAGTTTTGTAGTCTCCATTGAATGGTTCAAGAACACTGAGGCAAAGTTTGGTGGGTTTCAAGGTGGTGGACATAAAGTTTAACAAGAGGGTGGAGAAGCCAGGGATAGAGGAGGGAAATATGAAAGTGGTGGTAATGGGAGTTGGGGAAGGAGGAGTGGGTGGTCTAGGAATGGTGAGGGCAGTAGAGAGGTTGTGAGCAAGTTGTTGGGTCAGAATTGTCAAGGTCTTTCTGGGAATAGTGCTCTGGGAATTTGGAATTCAGTCAAATTCATCTGTGCTAATTCCCCATGGCTGGCCATTGGGCCATATTCACCCTCATAGATCAATGCTAATTCACCATACTCTATTCTACATTAATTAACCAAGTAAATATGAGCAACTTCACTGAAATCCACCCGCAATCTGAGTGAATCTCACCAAGAATCCCAGTCTGTGCTGGCTGGTGGTGGCTTCATAGCACTACTAGAACCACTTGCGGGATCATTTCTGGATGTGCTAGCAGTTTCCACATGAGTCTGGAGTATATCAGTGTCACTAAGGATGTCATGCAGGTAAGATGAACTCAAGTCAATGTCATTGCAGCCACCCAGCATGAATGTGTGACACTCCACTCCAACAGTGGCAGGATCAAGCTGGCACAGCTCATCCAACCAGTCATTCCCATCATTAATTTTGGCATCTATGACTGCAGCTTTGCCTGTTCACTCCGAACAAGGTCTTGGGGCTGCATGGCCAGCAGAAGGCAGGAACTTGTCAATGATTTGAGAGTTGGTTCATTTTCCCAATGTTGACTCAACTTCCCACCACTTCAACATTGGCTTGTGCTCAACATTTGCATTCTGTTATAGTAGCCAAGTTAGTGTAGTGGCAATAAGTAGGATGTCACTTACCTTTGTGCCAGGTCCTATGTGGTGCCATTGTCTAATCTTGATGTGATCTTGTAGCATCTCGATGTCCTGTCTGTTCTGTCATGGACTGTTGAGCCATGTTATCATTGACATTGTTTGTTCATCTGTCATCGAAACAGGGACAGTAGCAAATATTTTCATGCCCAACACCTGCGAATAGAAAGATAAATAGCAAGTTGAATAAAATAAAGCTAAGCTCATGCCGAGAACATTTTCAAATTCATCCTTTTGTACCTGCTCCCACTATGAATATAAGCTTTCATTAGATTGAAAGTGCCAGTTAAATGGTTCAGCTCCCTTCCCATATGCCTTTAATTGCTCCTTGAGTAATGTGAGGGTGTTGGTTGGATGGATCTTTGTTAGCAGGGGGTTATGACATGCCATCACTGTTTGTGCATTGTCCTTGGTTGCTGGGTTTTCATATGTATCACCATATTCATTGTGCAGCATTTGTTGCAAGCTGAGGCCGACCTGTCTGATAATATCTTCAGGGGGCTTGAATGAGCTTGTTGTGATACCATCCTTCTGTGTGATACGGAGAGGGGGGATCACCAGAGGATTGGGTTTCTTGTAGATTGGTATATCATGATACTCTGTGACACCTTGTGTGAGCAAAGACTGTTGATGCTAGTTATTATGCTGCCACCCACCTGGGTTGAGAAAGAAGGCTGTGATATAAATGTTATTAGGTGCATCAGTGATCATTTCATCAAAATGACTATTTGTGATGGCACAAATATCATCAATCGTCCTGGCTGTCAAGTCATACTCATTCCTCTGAAAGAGATTGTTCAGCTGTGAGGTTATGCCTAACCAGTTTTAATATACTTGATCTGCAGTTACATGCGCTCCTTTCAAACACCTATGTAATTGCCTTGGTGTAAGGTTCAATTATGGCCAAAGTCTTGCCAAGTCCAGCTTGAACTTCATCCTAACTCCACCTGGAATGAAGAGATCATTCAACATCTGTGTAGTAAAGTGAAGCAATTGTATGAGTTGGGGTCTTTCACTGTGGATGTGGCTGAACTCACTGTGACATCAATTCCCAGAGCCTCGTTTTCCATAATAGCTTGGAATGCTGGCAGGCCACACTGCACTGACTTTCCAGCCCAATAAATTGTTCCAAAACGAGTGTCACCAATTGCCTCGAGACCATGAGTGATATCAATTTTTGACTGTTCGTGATTGTAGTGTTCAGTGGCATATCCTGATTGGGACATGAATGAGAGGATACGGCAGAGTCGGTTGATGGTTTCTTCAAATTGAGGAAGTAAACAGATTGCCTTAATAGCAAGATTTATCAGGTGGCAGGCATCTTGCATGTTCAGGATGTGAGGGAAGCGCTGACACAGAAGCTTTCTGTTACGATCGGTAGATTCTCGAACCCCTATGTTTACCCCTATGGTTGTGGACTTATCGTTTTCTGCGTAACCCACAGATATTTCTTGCCCTTTACCCCTTTCTCGTGCTGTTACTCATCCTTGCTTCCGATTCATGCACGAGACTTCTTATCTTCTCCGTTGTCACACTTCTTATGTTTCACCTTTTCACAGAAGCATTCGATCACACTTCCTTTCCATTCTTTCATACACATGTTTCCCTCATGCTTATGCTTCTCTTCCATTCTGTCACACCATGTGTTGGCCTTATGTCTTTCATCTCCATTCCTACCCTATGCCCATTTCTCCATTCGTTCCCAGATCATTAGATACGCTCCAAACATGTACATACCTCCAGTAGGTACTTAAGGCTCGATGCCACCACCAGAGAACTCCAGTCTAGTTCTCTTGGTGCTTACCTCTAAAGTACTATAAGAAGGACTCTCTTGACTTGACAAGTCTCCTCTACACTCTTCTCTGAGTCCAAGTCTCTTGTTGGCAACCTAAGCTATGCTTTAGAGTTGTTTCACTTTCGAGCCTTCTGGGTGTTTCCTGTGTTGTCTGAGGATGTCGCTCTGAAGTTCCATGGCCCAATTTTGCTGATAACCTAGGGCCCCATGAGTTATATGTTTCATTGGTAAACCATTCAAGGGCTTACCTGTTCAAGTGCTTCAAGAATATACTCTGCTGAATGACTGAGCAATGATGCATCATCCAGCTCCATACAGAATGTGCAGCAGTCTGCTGTGGTGACATGAATTGTGTAGATCAATGTTTGGCTTATGGATCTTCCCACCATCAAACATGATTGTGAGGTTGCAACACATTTGGAGGTAAGTACATGTGGCATGGCTAATTTTGGCAGCCTCATTGATGATTAGCTTATCCTCTAGCGTGGTGGAGCTTGGAGGGTGATAGGCTGGATTGAGCATGGACATCATATCCTTGAACTCATTCATGTCTGCAATACTCGGGGGAATTCCACAACAAACATAAATTTTCATTACAGCATATGTAGTCTCCCTTGTCATGCAAGACTTTTCTTCCCTCCATTTGAAAACCTTTCAGCACATTTTTCCCATTGGTGGGTCCAACGGGCTGAGTGACTGATGTGGGCACTGTGACTGTGGGAGAAGTGGTGGCTAAGATCATTGTTTGCATGCTAGGAGTGACTATTGCAGGTGGGCCAATAGCCTTTTTGGTTAACTCATCCTCAGCAGCCTCACAAAGCTGTGCATCAATGTAACCAAACTTTGAGGCATGCTCAAGGATGCATTGTCGATATTGAGGCCATTTCCAGGAGGTATGGCATCCCTTGCTTCCTATACATTGTGCGTGATCAACTGACAGATTCATCTTAAAATAGCAGTGTTTCAAGACTTGAAGAAGCAAGGAAAGGAGCCTGGCTCCACTCTTCTAGTGGTCCTCAGACTCAGGTAGGTCCTCATAGTCTGAGTCATGTGAGTTGTCCAGGTTTTTGCTATCAAGCTTTTGAACACAATGTTTCTCCTTTCCGGAACAATCTGACACTACCTCAGGTGTATGGACAGTACACAGAATATTGCCAATAGGTGCCATCTCTGGCTGGGCAACCTTTGGAAGGGACAGAAGCTGCAAACCATATGAATAAGCATAAAGTGTAAATTACAGCCTGGGTGCTTATGAAAACCCTGTTGATGGTAAATGAAAGCTCAGCAGAGATGGTAAGGTCATCAATCCATTTTTGTAGGATTGCTGATGTCAGCTCTTTGAGAAGGTAAGTATTCAGCACTTTGACAATGCCAACAATTTCAGGACCATATTCAGTGAAGATGATAGGGCCATCACGTCATGTCCCAAAGGATATTTCAAGCTGTTGATTGACTGCACCAACTTTGCCATAGTCCTCAATTTCCTTCACCGAAATGTCAAATGATTGAAAGTTGAAGGTTGCAAGCCTGGCCTCAGGGAGAGGTAGAGTATCCAGCAGATTGGATAAGTAATTCTTGAGGATATCTAGCTTTTTCTTCAATGCAGGATCCATTTCGCAAGAGCTATGGAAAATAAGTGGAGGGCTGAGGGCTGAACGTGAGCTGTCAACTCCTCCTGTCTGGGCTGTTCCATAATTGTAAATTTTCACTGAGGATCCCTACTTTAACATTGTCAAAAAAGATCTAAGTCACTCCAATGAGATCAATAAGTGACAAGTCCGGTAATGTCAAATCCACCCCATATTCACCCATATTCACCCAGCCCTTTTGACAGCTTCACAAATTCATGGTGGATCATCCCAAATCCACCCAAGTGAATTAACCTGTGTGAATTCACCCCAACCTAAATCCTGGAACACTATCTGGGAAGGAAGGTTTAGGTCAAGATCAGAGGATAAATTGTCATTGGAGTCAGGCAATGGGTCATTGTCAGAGTGTGAGGATTCAGAATCAGGAGGTGGATCATGAGAGAGTCCCCAAAGGAATCTGGGCAAGATAGGTTGGGGACTAATGTTGGTGAAGGTAATCGCAATAGGTAAGCTAGATCTTTTGTTACACTTGACTCAGGTAGGAATGAACATAGATCTAGTAGTCAAGATCAAAAGTTCCTCACAGATGAGGATACTGCCCTTGGTGCTTTCAAGGGTGGTGAACGAAGTGTACAAGGGAGCACCTACTCTGAAACAACCCTAGAACAGAATTCCTTAGGTCGCACTAGTAGCTTAGACTATAGAGAAGATGAGGAAAGAAGGCTTGTCAGGCCTAAGAGTCCTTCTATGGAGTTCTCTGGTGGCAGCATCGAGCCTTAAGTACTATCCTGTAGTATGTACATGTTGTGGACGTATCTAACAATCCAGAGACAAAAGGAGAAAAGGACATAGGGCACAGAGATGAAAAATATCCATGAAATGTGTATCAAGGGTTGGCACAGCCAAGAAATGGAAGTGAAGGTGAAACATGAGGTGAAATGCATGTATGAAAGAATGGAAGAGAAGTGTGATCACACTTCTGTGAAGGTGTGAAACATAAGATGAAACAGAAATGAAGGAAGACCTGTGACAGTGGGAACAGGTGAAGCTGTGAAGTGAGACAAGCTGCACAGGTGAAGGGTGAGTTGAGATAAGATGAAAAGATAAGATCATAGAAAGAAAATGACTAAGTCCGAAAGCATAGGGGCTTAGAATATACCATTTGTTACATACTCAAAGTAAGGTGAAGACTTGGAGAGCAATCAAGGATTCAAGGGTAAGAGGCATATTGCTAGTACTCTAGGTAGATCTAGCTTAAGGAAAGTACAAGAGAGTCAGGGATTTATATACACAAAGGAGGGCATGATGACCAAGCAAAAGAAACAATGGAAGAATGTCATGGAATATTGTAGAAGTCAGCAGAATATTGAAGAACATAATAGAATGTCATGGAAGTCAGCAGAATGCTGGAGAACATAATAGAGTGTCATGAAAGTTGGCAGAATGCTGAAGAACATAAAATAATATAAGAGAAGTCTGCAAAACAAGGGAGAACATAATGAAACAAGATGGAACATGAGAGAAAAGAAAAGAACATAGAGGTGAATCGTAACAGTTACTACCTCCCCACCTTTAAAATTAAAGCCACTTTCAATATCTTTTACTATGACATCAATTGCAAGAAGCTATAATGTTGCAAGCCACTATTAACACTAATCACACTGTGAAGGCTAAGAATCTTCAGTGACTTCAGGAGGTTGGAGTTAAAAGTGCTTGTTACATATGTAGCTGTAATAAGATCACAAGAGGAATTTGACTTGCCTGTTTCTAAGACATATGATGAACTTTTCTAAAGAAAAGATACATATCATGTTGTGCTGTCAAACTAAACTGATTTATATTATGTCTTTCACTTCTTTTGTACAATTCATCAATGTCATTTTTTTCTATTCATTACTTGGAAATGCTAATTCCATGAAACATAGCTTACAGTAATGTCCTAATAGTGGACCTTGATAAGCCCTCACTTAGATACAGTGGCTCAAAAAAATGTCCCAATGTTTGCATGTTTTCCACTAAAGTCGATATTCCCCAACACCTCCTAATCCAGGCCCTAACATATGAGTATATCAAATGAAGTACCTACCCTTGGCTTGCTATGGATGCAAAGGTCAAGA